>VZTO01028106.1:0-25616 GCA_013400615.1 Syrrhaptes paradoxus | reverse complement strand
GAATTGCTTCAGATTTGTTTTTTTTTTTTTTTTTTTAACTGTAGTTCCCTATCATTCATTTGTCACCTTGCAAAACTAAAGCTATCAAAGAAGCGTCCCCCCCAAAGCCAGGCTGGGAGAGCGCTGGGTGGGGAAGAACCTGTGCTGTGAGCTGCTGGGGTGCACGGAGCTGCTGCTGGAGCCACTGTGGTCTCCTGTCCCCCCATGGACCCCTCTTTATCAGGTGCAGCATCTTCTCCAGAGCAGAAGGGTGAGGAGCAACAGCCAAGTGTGTGGCATGAGGCTCCTTTCCCACTGGTGATTTCATAGGACCTTGGGCAAGATCAAACATGAATCTTCCCACACTTGAGCACCTTGTCTGGACAGCTACGCAGGGCAAGATGCTTCAGGAGAACAGACCAGAGATTTCAGAAGGATGTGAGAGAGAAGTTCTGGAATAGTCTGGCATTTACATAGATCTTTAATAGCTGTATCTTAAATGCAGTGTGGCAAACTCTGAGATTTATTGCCATTAAAATACAGCTATTCTGGATATTCTAAATACTCTTACTAATCTCTTGAAATGCAAAGTTTATGTTCCTGAAGGTAATCTGTGATGTTCCACATGTTGAATCGTTTTAAGCCTGTATATTCTTCTCTGTTTTCCCCTTTCCCTTTTACTGAGGAAAAGTCTAGTCCTTTCCCATCCAGCAGCTTTCAGTATAAATGAAAGCCTAGGCAGCCTAGATTGCATTAAATGCTGATAAAACAAACCACCTTTAGAAGCTGAGCTCTTAACAGCACCAGGTTGCCAAATTTGGGAGAAACCACCTCTAATTTACTGTTTTGCTCTAAAATGTGCTTGGTACCCTTCAGCGTCTTCTGCAATCATGGCTCACGGGAAACTCTTTGTTTCAAATATTTCTTAGCAAAGGTGAAAAGGAATACTTTGCAGTGTGATTAATTACCTATTCCCCTCCCCTTAAAAAAACAAAACAAAACAAAAAAACCAAACCCAACCCTCCCTGTTTTGTTGGTTGGTCCAGGCGGAGCGGAGGGGCCCCCCCACCCCGCGAAGGGGTTAAAGGCGATCCTCCTCCGGGAGCCTGCGGGAGGAGGGACCGCCCGGCCCCGCTCCTGCCATCCCCGGGCTGGGATCCTGCTGTAACCTTCCCGGCCTTTCTCTCCCCGTGTGGGCTCTGCCGAGGATGAGCGGCCACCGGGGGGGTGACAGGCGGGCTGCCGGGCCGGGGGAGTGACGATGGGGTCGTAGCCCCCGCCCGGGCGCGGCTCCTCGGGCAGGTGCGCAGAGGGGACCATGAGCGTGATGCTGTGGCGGTGGGAACAGAACAACAGCACCATGAAGCTGGTAAGGACTGCAGGGGGAAAAGAGAGGAAAAAAAAGGATTTAAAAAAAAATTGGGAAAAAAAGGCAAGAAAAAGAAAAAAAAGTAAAAGGGGGGAAGGAAAAAGAGATAAGAAAAAGAAAAAAAAAAAAGAAAGGGAAAACCAAAACAAAACACCCCAACCAAACCTTGGAAAGCCTGGTCGTACTGACTGATGAAAAAGGCGTTTGCATGGCACTTTTTATTTTCCCTGCACATCTCTCATTAGCAAACAGGAGCTGTTGTCTGAATGAGGTAACTGAAATAGCTAATAAATAGTGAAATAGGTGGGCAGGAAGGGCTGATGCTGAAATAATGTTCTCTCCAAGTGGAATGCTGTTTTGCAATAGGGTTGCAGGCAGATCTGTTACTCATTAGTTCATCTTTTGGACCCCTTTAGGTTGTTTTGCATGTTGTTTCATCTCTGTAGTTAAGCTCATTTAAAAGTTAAGAATAGAAAGCTAAATTATGTGGATAATTCTCCTCTTTATTTGTTGTATCTTTCACTTTTTCTTCTTGGAAATGTTTTTTTCTCTTTCAGTCTTGCTAGAATGATTTTTTTCAGCTGGGAGCATTTTGGGGTTTTGTTTGCTCAACAGTTTGTTTTTAAATTCCCCCCCCTTTTTCCCTTCCTGGGAAAGTAAAAACAAAACAAAAAACAAAAACCACTGTTCCCTGTAAATGGAAAGTGTGTGGCTGCTTCATTCCTCCAGCATAAATGAGATCAGGAAACCCTTGTATCTGCTTGTCTGTTTGAATTACTGTCCATACCAAGATTTAAACTCTGGTCAAAACTTTGAGAGACTTCCTATGAACAGCGTCTTTTTTAAAGCTATTTGATGTAAAGAATATCAAGGCAGTGGCTGTCTGAGATAGCTTTAAAATTATTTTCTCTGTCTCTCTGACGGATTATTTAAACAAAGAAAAATACGTTTCTCTGCAGTTTTATATTAAAGATTTCCTGAGACGTTTATAATTAAAATCAAGGATTTGCTCCAGGTCTAATCCTTTAGCCTTTATTTGTGAAAACTCTGTTGAAATCCATGTGGGAGTCAAAGGTACCCAGCACCTCTTCATATCAGGCTCTGTGATCGCAGAAATTTGTAGGGCTTCTGGTAATTGAACAATCTCTGTTTTCACATACTTTCCTTGCAAGAAATGAGGTGATAAACACGTGTTATTTAAGGAGTATTCTGTTCTAGGCAGAAAAGCAGCTATTCACGTGGGATCAGATAGTTTCGGATAGTTCATGCATGAGTAGCCCCTGGAATAATGAATTTGGGAGCTGGCAGTGCAAATGTGCGCCTTAGCGTGGGGGTTGCCCAAGCTGGGTTCCAGCTGAAGCCAAGGATTTTGGAGAGGGAGGTTCAAGTGAGCACTCCCTCCCTTTTCATATGCAAAGATCTCTTTAGGAAGCAGAAGGAGCTATGTACACAGGTGTAGTAGGAAGTCTTTGCATATCCATGGGATTTTGAACCATCCCAGTGAATGGACTTTACAAACAGAATCAGCACCTGTAAGAACTGAGCGTATTAAATCAAGCAGAAAAAAAGGAGATGTGAGCTGAGAAATGGAAGAGCTGCTGGTATTCGAGGCACAACAAAATGCTCAGACTGCAGGAAAGGTTTACCACCTCCTTTGGCAGGAGGAGAAAAGTCTAAAAACCTGAAGTCAGTGCCTTATTCCAACTCCCTCTCCCTATACATTGGTGGACATCCATTGCCCCCTGCGATGAGGGAATTGCAGAGATTGCTCCTGGGAGGCTGACTCCTGCATGGCAGTGCCCGGTGATGGGGCAGGGAGAGACGTGGGTCTGGGGGTGCTCCTCAGTCGTGGGGGCCTGGCAAGGCTCTGCCTAAGGTGCTGGGATGTGCTGAGCTTGGTGCAGAGCTCTACGATAGCCTTGGCTAGTCTGTGGTGATAAAGTGGATCAAAGAAAGTCAGATTTATACTGATAATTAAAAAAAAGAATCCTCAGCTAAGTGAGTATCGGGGTAAATAAACAAGACAATGTCCAGTGAAAATATCTTAGGCGTCTGAAAATGCAAAGAAAAAAATGTAATTGGCAACAACTAAAAAGAGGAACTGACTACCAGAACGAAAACTTTAAAATAAGTAAAGCGTAAAACAAATAACTGCCTATCTTGCAGGAAGTAAGGTGGAATGCTCAACTGTTTGTCATGGTACATGACATGACATGGAAATTTCCCTTTTATAACAAATAGTGAAGCTGTACTTTTGTGTTTTCTCTGGAAGTTTTACGTGACATAAACTTATTGAATACAGAATTTCTTACAGTTGCCTCCTGTTTCTTTGCTGTCATTCTTCCAAGGATTTCAAAGTAAGTCACCAGCAGTTCCCAGAGTCACAATAATTTTCACTGAATCCCTGCGAGTGAGAGGCGTCATGGTTCCTTACCTTGCTGCTGAAAGGCTGCCACGGGCTCTGTCAACATTCAGGAGCGGGCAGCGGGGCTTTTGCAATAGCTGAGGGCAGGAACTAAATCAACATTGTGCTGGGCTGGAGTCAGAGATGGAGGGTGTTGGCAGAGATGGAGGGTGCTGGTGTGATCATTGGAGGTGGTGAGGACTTAAAGGGCCGAAAGGATGCCCGCAGAGCCATACCGATTCACTCCTTCTTCTCCCCAATGCTTTCTCTCCCTCCCTTTGGTCCAGGGAAGTTTCCGTGTAAGAACAAGAAAATGTTTGTCAGTGTTTGCTTAGAGTGAGCTGGTTATGGCTAGTGTACCCAAAATAACCAAATGCATAGAGAGTGTTGAGAGTTTTGGGTGGTGACAGCAAGAAGCACTTAGTGGTTGAAAACACAAGACTCGGAGTGTGGAAGCTTAGGTTTTTTCTGATTTGTAATGTCGGGCTTTTTAGGCAGTCACAGGTAAACCCCTTTGTCTGCTGTTGTCACAGACTCCCCAGGTATCAGATCCTGCCAGACTTGCTCAGTTTGTAAAAGTTGGGATGTTGCCCTAAGAGTACAATGCAAAAACAAGTGTCTGACTTGACATGCAGTTCAGTGTTGGTAAATACTCCTCCAAAATATTGCCCTTGAATAATTTTGGGCGGTGGTAGCTTAACTTCTGTTGCAAACTACTATGCAATGCATTTGCATAACACAAAACTGTACTGCAGCACGTATAGGAGTGTTTTTCAGTCTTCTTCTAGAGTGATACCATTCATTTAGTGCACTTGTCTCAAGAGTTGATGGTTTGGTTGTTGGTGCTAGTGTTAGACTTTCCACCACTTCACTGCTTTTCTCTTAGGTGCCACTCTTTAACACTTAAGAAAATAATTTCAAATATTTGGAAATATTTCAGAAATATTTGAAAATCATTGCTATGTTGGATATAGTGCCATACATTTGAGTTGAGGGTAAACCAACCAAACATAAGGCTGTATGTGAATCACATCATCTTCACAGCAAGAATTTAATTTTAGACATTTTATCTGTTAATGTAGCTTGGGAACCAAGTTGATGACATCTTCTGAAAGACAGACATAGAAGGTGAATCGCTTTTTTTGTTAAGGAAAAGAAGCATAACCAAGATCTAGAGATTACTGTCTGATCTCCACAGAGTCTTGAGAGTAACTCTATCCCATCTATCTTTATAAGTAGCATCACAAAATAATTTCGGTTGGAAGGGGCCTCGGCCAACCCCNCATCTTCTGAAAGACAGACATAGAAGGTGAATCGCTTTTTTTGTTAAGGAAAAGAAGCATCCCTGCGAGTTAGAGATTACTGTCTGATCTCCACAGAGTCTTGAGAGTAACTCTATCCCATCTATCTTTATAAGTAGCATCACAAAATAATTTCGGTTGGAAGGGGCCTCTGGAAGGGGTCTAGGCCAACCCCTTGCTCCAAGTAAAGCTCACTTCCACGGCAACCTGATGTTTCTTTGGTCAATTGATTTTGTCAAGCTCCAAAAAATACCCAACTCCTGTCCCAGTGTCTCGCCACTTCCATTGGGAGATTTTTTTGCCTTAAGTGTAGCCAGAATTTCCCATGATATAACCAGTGATGCTTGCTCATCTCTCTCTGCTGTCTTCTCCAGCCAGAGGTCCCCACCTTGGCCTCGTGTGTTTCAGGGGCTGGACAAGCTCAGCTCCCACTCCTCCTAGCAGTTCTCCTCCCTTGCTTGCATTGCGTGTAACCTAGCAAGAACTGGCATCTAGTTCCTGAAACATTCCAGGCTGGATTCTGAAAAACTTTTAAAAAATCTGTTTTATCTGTTAAAATCTGTTTTATCTGTTTTATCTTTATTTTTTTATCTGTTTTTTTTTTAAATCTAATTTTATGTTAATCATCTGTTTGGGAAAGTGGGAAAACCCCTGACACGATGTTTGTACCAGTCTGTTTGTCACCTTGGGTTACCTGTATAATACAAGGTTGCTTTTATTGCTGGGGAGATTTCCTGGGCAACCCCGACAGGCTTCTTGCCAGTCTTTCTGGAACATATTGGTGTTATTCCTGGACACTCAGAGGAGTAGCCAGCTACTAACCAAGGTGCCTTTTTGCTGCCTAGACCGTGCCAACTTTCTGCCAAGTACTGCCAGCTCACAGGAGAAAAAGGAATGCTTAACTCTGATTTTCTTTCTGTCTAACATTTGAAGCTAGAAGAAAAAATTTCAACATATAGTGCAAGACTTTTGTTTTTTTTTGTTTAACTGTTATGAGTCAGCTGCACACCTTATGCAAACACCTTTTTTTAATGTAATCAAAACAAGGATCTTTGCCACTCACTGTTTGGTGACTTTGGGAATTTGCAAGGGGTAGTATATTGGTTTTGTGATGATTGAAGGTTGCTGTAAAAAACATGTGATCCTTTTTCTTGATGCAAGGTTTAAATTGTCCTGGTTTTGAGCAGCCCCCAGACTTGTATGTGTATACAACTGAAGTCTGAGAAGGTTTCAGCCTTTTACAATATTTTCCCTACTATTATATCAGCAGAAACGTGGTAGCTGACCTATCTGGATATGACTGGCGGTAGAGAACCTTTTCAGGGTATTTTTGTATTTGAGGTTGGGGGGGTTTGAGCCTACAAGCAGCTCACAAATGAAAATGGTACATATATCTTCTCAAGTAAGAAGAAATATTCTGCGTCTGACATGGAATAATAAACGATCCCACAATAAGTCCATCTTAAAAGTTTTATTTCTTTAGATGGAACGACATGAACTTGATTGAGGAGCCCCATTAGTATCAGCAGGAGCTAGCGTTCTGTTGTGAAATGTACCAAAAATAACAGGGTTTCAAAAACAGTTGCGTAAACATTTGAGCCTGTTAGGATCTTATTTAAGGTTTATTTGTAAGATTAGTTTTTAGGAAGGGAGTAGCTTTTGTCTGTTCTCATTTGTCATTAGGCTTATGGGAAGAAAACATCTGGAGACAGCTGAACAGAAGGCTGCTCAGCGTTCCCTGTTCACCTCTATTTTTTCTATTTTCAGTTTATAAAACTTGAATGATACTCTTAAGCAGATAGGCTCCTGTTTTGATTTTTCTATCCCTGTAATGCTTTTCTCATGTTGAATAGCAGGAGAGAAATGTGCATGTCTTTGCATAAGCACTTTATATATAATAGACACCTGTAAGTGATGAATAGGACCAGATTCTCGTTTTCATAGCAGCACAGACTGGTGGTGTGGATGTACCTTAGTGTCCATCCGTCCATCCAGAATCATCCTTACTGCAAAGCTAATGATGTGGGGACTACTTGCACTTGCTCAAGCATGAGGGAGAGGGAGATTTTCCCATCCTTGCCCTTGGCACCATAAAAGACCCTGAGCTGCAGGGAGTGGGAGATTTGCCAGCTAGACCAATACCTGAGTTTGGCAGAAGTTAATAGGCCAGAAGTTGGGTAAGACACTGGATTTAAAAAAAAAAAACCAACTTAATAAAAAAACGAAAGAAGTGTTCTTGTAAAACTGGGTGAGTTAATTCAGAATTTTCTCTGTGAAGAGAGCGTTAAAAGATTTATCGCTATGTATAAAATTTCTCTCCTGGTTTACACGTGGCTTCCCCTTCTATTAAATATTTCCCTTTAACGCTCTTATCTCAATGTGCCTTCTGGGCTGATGTGCAGCATATAGCAGAAAAAGCATAGTTATTCGGAAGAAACACTTCATTCTGGAAGAGCTTTTCAAGTGCTTAACTTAAAAACTGCAACAGAAGAATGGACGGGGATGATAAGAGGTTTGAAAAGTTACAGTTTGGGGGACCTGGTTTTGCTAGCTGACTTAGCCATACTGTTCCTAAGTGAGGGAAAGAATCACTGCAGTTCCCTAAACTTTGCTATCTATATTAGTGGCTTATAAGCAGCTTATTTGAATCATCATAGCATTATCTTATAGCTGATAATTGACTTGATATCATAGCCTATTACAGAGGTTTTTCCAAGCCGAAAATTTTGGAACCTCAGCCAGCTGATAGATGTCTAGCTCAAGGGCTTAGTCGCTGGCACTCTACAAAGATTAAAATAAATAACAAAGTACAATTCTGTGTTTCATGGGTTAGGAAATTTCTGAACTATGCTATTGCATCATGTATTTCCTACCCTTCTATTTAATCGCAGTTAAAGAAAAGTTCTTTTGACACAGGCTCCTGTGAGTGCACAGTGTGCTAAAAGGACGCACGCATCTTTTTGCTGGGGAGGAGAAGTCAAGAGATGCCAACGCAACTGCGAACTGCAGCATCGTAAGGCTGTGAAAAGGGCAAATTTGTTCCAAAAAAGTATCAGGGAAGATACTTTCAGTAGAGATAAGGAAGTATGAATGCAGTGAAGCTACTAGTAGGCAGGAGAATCCTCATACAGAATATTATACACAGTCGTGGTGTCATTTATGAAAGGTCAGTTCAAAGGAAACAAGGGCAGTTGTGTTGACCAAGAGAAAGAAAAATCTGTGTCCTTGACAGTCCTAACCAGGGAAACAAGGATAACGTGGGCATATGAGTATTCTCTGTAAAGATGTCAAAATATAGCAGTGTTTCCAGTCAACACAGGCGGGTCCTGGAACAGGCTCTCTTTCGAAGAGCAAACATCAACGTACCTTTTAGGAGAGACTTGGATCGATTTATGACAGCAGTTGTGAAACTGCCAGACCCAGTGACCAGGGGGCACTTTGCAGGCTGTGTTCCTGTGCAACTCCGGGAGCTCTGGATTCGGTTACTGGGACGGTGTGTGAGTGTACTGGGATGTGTGCAAGTGTACTGGGACTGTGTGTGAGTGTACTGGGAGTGCCTGGGATGAAATTAACTTTCTTCACATCAATGCGTGTGCTTAGCTGCTGGCCAGGGTCAGCCAGCCACAGTGTGTGTTTGTTGTACGCTGTAGAGAGATACTGAAATATTCTGTAAATGTTGCATGTCTAAAATTGTATTAATTAGAGGTCTCTGTTTTAAGTAAGGAGTTGATGTCATTACAGAAATCAAAGAAACTAGAAAACAATTTTAATAACATGTAAATGCTTTAATGTGCATATTCAGTTTATGTCTCAATGTAAATACATACCATACTGAAACTGTCTGGTTACAATCTGTGCCACATTTCAGTGCAGTTATCAAATATATAGGGAACCTCAGAAGTGCAAATCTAAAAATGCATATATGTGCTACATGTCACTTGTTTTAGGCTTTCTGAAATATTCCCGATTAATCTGTGTGTGTGCCTTAATTGAGAATTCAGGTGTACAGCTTTGAGCCTCAGTTAATTCTGTTCTGTGATGATGGCAGTAAACAGACTGGAAAGAGATTTGAGGCAGGCTGTCCTTCAAAAAGCATTCCTCTTCTGGTGCAGGATGCCTTTTGGGAGTGCAACTTCATTTTAGTTTACTTACTTCTGTCCCTCACAGGACACTGAAGGAAGATTAAATGTTATATGCATTGTTCTAAAAACCTTATTATTTCTTTTACTCCCTATGGCATGTGTTTTTGTGCTCACTCTTCTGTATTGTAGACAGCAGAAGGATAGATGCAGATGGTGGGTATTTAATAACGTGAGATAGAGGGATTTTTTTTTTTAAATCAATGTCAGACTTTACTGTTACAATGTACTGATTAATGTAATGATATCACCATGTTCAAGGATGTAAAATCTCAAATTGGCTTACATTTTCTTTTCATGGAAGACTGCCCCAAAGTTTTCCTCCAGCCTCATCAGCTTTGATACACACACAGCCTATTGATATGCATTCACGGGGTTTTTGCCAGCATGGCTGTTGGCTGTTCTGCTCCTCTTCCCTGCTGTTCCTAGGCAAAGAACATCTTAAACCATGAAATTTAAATAAACCAAATTCTTAAGAGTTTTCTTTCCCAAGACAGTTTCTTAATTTCCCAAGTCCTTTTTTTGTACCATTTCTAGTCTGAGTTGCTGCTCCATGAGCACAGGTGACAAGAACTGTACAAGATTTTTCAGGTGAAGTTTTATCAGGGTGTTGTACAAGACCTTTAATTTTCATTTTAAAATTTACATGTGAGCAAGCGTTTGGTCTCTCTGCCAACCAATACTTGCATTTTTTATTAGCAGATAGGTCATGATTATGGTCATTATGGTGAGGCTGTAACTGCTCAAATGCTTTCTGTTCTGCTTTTCTGTCTGAAAAGTCTTACTTCAAATATTCACCATTCCCTTTTGATAAGCTTGTTGATTGTCATAATGGATCTGCTTTTTCATTTTAAAATGTATACAGTTTTATTTGACAAACATAAATTCCTTATATCTGGGCAGTTACTGGATTTTCTTATAATGATCCTAATGTTGTCCAAGGGTAATGACCCTACATAACTTTCATTAAATATTTCTTCAGGGTCATTACTGTGAAAGTGAAGAAGGGAAGATGATTTTGGTGCAGAAGGGCATTGTACTTCAAAGAGGCTCTGAACTAAGCACTAGTTGTGTATCTTTTTTTATCAGTATCTCTTTAAAGGAAGTACTAGAGAACTTCAAGAGCACTCCTGAGTACCCTATTTCAATTAGCTGGGTGTGTATCGTTTTTCGAGCATCCTACATCATCCTGCCTACGCTGGAATGTGTTCAGCAGTCACCTGCGAAACAGTTGGGCATTATAAAGCAAGTTGGTTTTCTCCTCTGTGCTTCACATGGCAGCCATTCAGAGATTTGCCAAACTCTTGGGAGGCCTTGCTGTAAGGTTATACATTTTTGTACGCAAACAGGAGTACACAGAAATATTGTGAGGGTCACTTTGAGCTATAGAGAAAATGCTTAATAAAGTTAGTCTGTACTTAGAGGTAAAACAGTACCTTGAATCCAAACTGCATGAAAGCAATAGCCTATTTTTTATGATGGTACTTAGGCTTGCTGTCCATTCTCAAGCAGGTTTTTTTTGTTGTTTTATAAAATCAAGATCCTTTAATGTCATTTTAAAGGTGGAGCGATAGGAGGATTGGCTACATGTGTTTAACAATAATGTGAATGGGGCCATGTGTTGGGTTCAATTTGGTGTCAGCTGTTCATTGCTGATCTTCAACTGGTTAATTTAATGTTCTCTGACATTTGCTCAACAAGCTTTTTTGTTGTGGGTTTATTTTTTTTTTTTTCCTGACAAGTGATTGCTGATGAATTGACTGATTAGAGAATAAGTGAGTCTCAAGATAGCATAAAGCAGTACCTAACACATTTGGGTCCCCGTGGATCATTTGCTAAATATTGGAAAGGAGAGGGTTGTTTTTAACCCCATGTAAAAGTTATAGGTTTATTACTTGGTTAGACATCTGCTTTACTGGTTAGACACAACTGATGCTAATTGTGTTTAATCCTTCTGTGGGAGAGGAGTTTGGTCCCAGGGCTAGTAAGTACTTTTATGAGGTCTGTCAGTCTTAGCTGCGCCCATGGAAATATCAGTCTGCTAATCTGATCTTTGGGTTATTTGCTTTTCAGACAAGCATCTGCAGGGACTTGGGAAAATAAAATGTCAGCAGTATGAAGCAGGTGTCCCTGCAGCAGCAAAGCCCTCCCTTGTCCCTTCCACCAGCATTGTCACCATCATAGTTTATAAAGAGAAAGTGTAAAGGATCATACTAAATAGGCATGAGTGCTAAAAATACTACAAAGACTAACTCATTTAGATAGAATCTTTTAATGTGCTATTTACTACTAGTTATAATTAAAAAAAAAATGATAATGTAGAAATACAGCAACAGATGTGCTAAGTGCAATTATACGTAAATGTTTCATTCAGAATTGTACTGGTCAGAGCTTACTTTCTGCATTGTTGGTTTGCAAAACACTGGGCTAATGTCAGTGTATCCAACTGGACAGACTTTGCCCTTTATACAACAGGCAAGTGCTGACAGCTCCTTCGGACTGTGGGTTCCTTTGCTGGCTAATGAGTTGATGGAGAGGGGTTAAGCCTGGTTCAGGGTACCAAGCATCGGCATTGTTCCATGCCATGTTTTACACTGCATACACTCTGAGGTTTTTTTAATTTTCTGGATACAAGCTCAACACTGCTTGATTTAAAAATAATTATTGACTAAGTTCATATTTCAGTCATAATTTCTTAATTCTTCTGTGCTGCAGCAGTAGTACATTTTTGCCTTATGCATTAATAAAGTGAGGTTTGAGGACTTACACTGTGTGTTAAAACATGCATCCATCCTTCAGAACCTCTAGAACTCCTCAACAGTGCCCATTTAACCATAACAAAAAGATCTCTTTCTTCTGTAGGCACTGCTGTACCAGCTTACCAGTATTCTTTACAGTGTGTTTTGGGAACTGTTTCTGCATGGTCTTCAGAACTAGCTCTGCATGACTCCTGAATATTACTGTGGACTTAAACATGAACACATTTAAGTACAGAAAATATAGTCCTTCGGGGGTAGTGTCTGACATGGTCATCATCCCTGCAAATGAGTTATTTAGTGTGACTTTCAAATTGGAATGGCAGAGGCTCATTTTCGTAGACAACCTGTAGAAGAAAGTTTCACTGGAATACTAGAACGTCCAGTGAACGTGAAGTTGCCAGTGTTGCGGCACTAAGCTGAAAAACTGGTGGTTTTATAACATTTTGAGAGCACTTAACATAAAACCTATATTGATTTGCTGCTCTTTATCTCAAATGGAATTTTTGCTAAAGCTGACAAGATGCTGATGTGTTTGGAGTTACTTTATTAATTAAATCTGATTTTTTTTTTCATGGCCATGCTCACTTCATGGTGACCTCTTGGTCTGAAGCTTGAAGTACAAGATTCCCTATAATGGAACTTTAGTTTTTTTAAAAAAATTAAAAAATTGGCCAAGCTATTTTTAAGGGCTTTATGTAGAAGAAATCAATGAGAGTACTACTGAATTTAGATGCTTCTCACTTTTTAAAACATGAGATTGTGCTATAACTACTTACAATTTCTCCTAGAATCTTTGGGGCTACTAGATAGCACTGTGGCCAGAGTGGATGACCTGAAACTAATTTCTGTAAGGATCTATTTTTCCCAACTCCTACTCTAAATATAAATTTGCCCTGTGGAGCAGAGCAGCTGCTGCCTTTGTCAGCTCTTATATAGTTTCAGTGGGAATTTTTTTTTTTTGTTCATTATTGGTCTTTGTGTCAGAATTGCTCTGATAGGGACAAGCATGTGCTCCTTTAATGCATGCCTATACGTGTCACTCACCTCCACGGGGTCCTTAAAATGATGTCCATGTCCAAGCTGTGATGGAATTGGCCCAGAACCACACACTAATTATCAGCTGTCTGAATCCCTCCTGATTCTCCAAGGGTGTCACCAGCTTATTTTCTTTGAAATGTCTTTGTCCTTTTGCTGAGTGTGCTGTATGTGCTATAGTGGTAAATGCAATCCCAAGTGACAGTCTAATGCCAAGCAGTCTTCCTCTTCAAGAATCCAACAGGGGTGGCTCAGGAGAAAACCTGCAAGAGAAATCTAGGAGGTTACTTGTAGAGATAAAAATGGATCACCCATAACATCCTGGTGATTAAGAGATAGAACAAAAAAGAAACCCCTTGGAACAAAAGTGTTGGCAAAGGTGGTAAAAGCAAACTGCAAGAACAATAGCACTGGGGAGTTCTGCAGTAGAATCAGTTTAAAAAAAAAAACAAACATAAAAAGCATAAAAAAACCCCAATGAGCTGCCTTTTTCTTGTAGGTTGTTTTAATAGTAATTTTAAATTTCATTCACAACTTAAGTGTCTGCCTGTAGTTTAATTCATTTGCTACAATTCCAAGTTTTAGATAATGCTTTTAGCCTGCTTTTTGAAAAAAATTACCCATAACCTAAAATCTCAACATTGTGCTACAACAGCTATTGCAACTCCTTCTTTTTTCTTTTTTCTTTCTTTTTGGCCTATTTCTAGAGCTTTAAGATTAGACAGATTGACCTGTAGTTGACAAAGAACTGGAGAAGATAATACTATAAATATTAGTCACATTTGAGCAGGAAAATAGAGGAAAGCAGACAACCAGTCCTGATAGCTCTTTTTTTTTTTTCTTCTAGTAGTTAATTTCTGAATTCAGATGTTAGGATATGTGTGCATATGCATTTTTTTAAAAAATGTTAACAGGGAGCATGCTCTTTGTTCTACATTCTTCCTACCCTTGCTCTAGGCAAAAAAGAATAACTGATTTTGCTGATGTCCATAAACCTTGTTTCTGTGCTGGAAGGCGCTGTCCCCCTGAATGGTTACCAGTAAATTGCTCTCGTTTTATCTGCAGCTAAGCCAGCGTTCTTATCTGATGGTACTTTAAACCATGCTCAGTTGCGTACGTAGATGTGCTTTCACCTACATCTTGTGTGAAGGTTTGACCACATCTATAGTATGGATCAAAGGGAATGTTCTGGTCTGAAGGAAAACTAGGAGTTTGCAAAGTTTTTTTTAAGTCAAATGTTTAGTATCTATGGACCCCAGTGACCACAATGGGTTAGTTACAGAGGTTTATTCCCTGTAAATTCTGTATTATTTTTCTTCTCATTAAACCTGTCAGCTAATGTTAAGAAAGTAAGTTTTCTGGACTAACGCTTTCCTAGGCGTAGATGTAAAGGCAGAAGGAGGACTTGCCATGGGGAACTAAACCGGGATGTCAGACAGGGATTCTGTAGGTGTGCGTAAATTACATGGGGATTGGAGTGGTGGAGGCCCCTGTCTGCTGGCATTGAGTTCTGCGGGCTCTGGAAAATTCAGGAAGCACGTCTTTTGATCAAGCTTGTTGCTGTCATATAATTGTTAAAAGATTTTTAATAATAATAGAAATATTTCAACCGTTCACATTTTAAAAAGGTATGTATCAGAGATGATAAGGAACTAAAATAATGAAGTCTTAGCCTGGTAGGTCATGCTGTTCAAGACTTGGCAATTCTCATTAAATATCTTGGTTTTCAAGCCCTTTGTGCTGAAAATAGATGAAATCTACAATTGATCTGCCTCGTGACAGCACTACTAAAGGACTGTTCTATATATATTTCTGAATAAAGCTTCAGGAGCAGTACAAAAATTATTTCCTTTGCTTGAATGATTTTTCAGGAAGGTGCAGAAGGCCTTTCAGTGGCCGCTAGCTATGCGAGGAAGCTCTCAAGAGAAGATGCCTGAACCTCCTGTGCTTGTGAGAACTGTGCCTGTACTTTCATTACTTCATCAGCCATAAAAATATTGGTTTAAATTATTAATCACTAGCCTGCAATAAATTTTATTGCGGTTTTTTTTTTCCTTTGGTAGAGGGCTATGTTAGAGGTTCAGTATCAGAAATTTTTGTAAAACCTTGCAGCATTGATTTTAATTACCAGATCAATGAAAGCACTGGCTGGTCTCACTTTAGTGAACTTCTCTAATTGAGAGCACAGGATTTGCCATCGTAGATCAGGGCGATGGTCTCCTGAGTCGATGAGTCCAGCATCCTGCCTCCAGTAGTGCCCACACTGGCTGGCTTTGGTGGAAGGAAGCCTCCCCCATCCCTCCTTCCCCAATAATGCATCAGGTCAGCAGGGAATGAAGCAGCAGAATTTTCCTCTTATATCATGCAGAGGATCATTCTGCATCCCAAAGACGGTAAATTGGTAACCGGGGTCTTGCCCAGCATGTCTGTAAATGGCTTTTAGGGATAAAAATATTCATCCTTTCATATAGCTGTAAGCTCTAATTACGTGCAGAGGCTGTTTCCTGTTAGGAGGGGGATTTCTTAAATTACAAATACATTTGGTTGGAAAGGTCTCTGTTTTTTTGACACAGGCTATAGCAGAGAAAGGGGAACTCAGGAGTTGTCACTACAGCCTCTGTACTTAGTACTTCTTTTCCTATATTCCCTTATTCTGCATCATAAATGGGGACACTGCTCTTCTCTGCTCATTTGAGTCTGATCTGGTGCCAGATGTGCAGCTTTAACCCTTACCAATTGTCCTCTAACTATATAATTGGCATATAGATCATAATATAGAAAACACTCCAAACACTTTAAATGGCAGCAGGAGGAGCGAAGCTGAAAGCAGGGTCAACATAGGCAACTTAATTTTGAAAGCTATCAGTCAGGAGAAGATTCACTTAGATTCGTATCTGTGAAACAGATGGCCAACTGCAAGATGATTACATTAGGTTGGTTATGTTTCTGGAAATTAATTCAGCACTTTATTTTTTTTCGTTGGGGAAAAGAAAAAACAACTTGGATGTTTCGATAAGTGCTTAGCAGGAACAGTTTCTGAAGACCACTTTATTCTTTTGTGTAAAATATGGTAAAACCCTGATGATCCCTGGGTATGCAGAAAGCTTTCTGCTGTAGCCTGATTTCTAGTGCGTGTAACAATATAGTAAATGACATAACAGAATGCTGCCACCTATGGACACATGGTCGTTACTATTGTCAAATGCAAGAGTTTAAATCTCTGTAGCAAAACATTTAGGGCCAGATACATATGGGGGCTGTGTGTCCCCACTTGTTTCTCCATGCATATATGTATACATAGATATTCTTTTGTCTCTCTTCCCCATCAAAAAGTGAACATCAGACAATGCTGGAAAACTAGCACTTTTTTGGGTTTTTAAAAAGTGTCTGAAGTTTTCTGAAAATTTATCTGTTTATTTTGGTGGCTATGTGGAAGTTGAGCTCTTGTGATGGTCTGCCTCTAATTGAGATGTTGAACCTGAGATTCTTGGTCTTTTCCTGTATCTTTGGGATTGAGTCTTTGCCACACAAATTAATGCTCAGCTGTCACAAAGTATTTTTCACTATCTTAAAAATGCAGCTTAAAATAAAAATAGGTCTTTCAGAAGTAGGTCACACCTAAGATTTGTCTAGCCAACTGTCCCACTTCTGACAGTGCCCGAGAGCAGGAGGAGCGTTAGAAATAGACGTGTGGGTAGAATATACAAAAAACTTTCTAAGAAGATAATTGGCCTCTTCTCATCCTTACTCTTATCAACAGTAACCTTTAGAAATAATGGACTTAATAAGTAATTCTGTAATGACCAACTTCGATACAGCGTTCCTGTTCAAAAGAGTTAAAGGTGTGCTGATATCGAGCCTTGAGTACGTGCTTGAGGCAAGTATGTGGTTAAGTGCTTCCTCAAGTTTGGGTCTTGTTCACTCCTTCTTTTGTTCCTTCCCTCTCCAGATTTTGCATTTGTCTTGCTTGGCAGATACAGCGGTGAATAGGTTGTTGGCCTTCCTAACTCAGTTGCACTGATTTTTCATCCGTGTATTCATTACATCTTGCTTTATGTCCTTCGAAGTGTTCGAGATCACTGCCTCTTGGCAACTTCAGAAGCATTGCCTCTTGTGAAAAATCTTGGAAGCTGAAGTGAATTATGTTTTACAGAGTGAGGCAGTGCAGATGATTCATTGTTTTTTGAGTGGCATTAGACATCCTGTTCGCAGGAGCAGAGGATAGTTTGCTGGTGACTTCAGAGTGTTGGTATGGACTGAACCTCCCCAGCCCCGGGCTTTGAAGACTCAATTTTTTTCAATCAAGCACTAAGCAGACCCGAAAGGGAATGCTGCCTTATCCTTCTTGGCTAAAGGAGGGCTAGGATCTGGTCTCTTGGGTGAGGCAAAGGCCAATTTCTGTAATTTCCTAATCCCCACAGCAAATTGCTTTTGTTAAAAATTAAGAAAAGCCTTTGTAATGCTTCTGGCCTCACTATTTGGATCAGAGACGTTTCATCTTCACACATCAGTAAGAGCTGAAATGATTCAGAGCCACATGCCTCTGAGACAAATTTTACATTAATTTGGAGTCTCTTCTCAACTGTGACCATTGTTTTGGTTAATTAATCCTCTAAGCAATCAGGAGAAAATGGAATAAAGGAGCGAGTTTATTCTTAAGATGCTGCATGGCAAGTCAGGCTTTGTTTCCAGCCCTCTCCAGCTCATTATTACCTCTTGGAGTATTTTCCTTAGCGCTTCTTTCTCCGAGTCCAGTCCAGCAGTGACAGCTTGTCTGTTTTGATCCTGCCTGTGGCTGTCTGCCCAGAGGAGATGATACTGAACCCATACAGATTTGTTGACCCCCAGGTGAAAAATGCCAACAGAATTATAGCAGCTGTTTGGAACCGTCTGTCACACCTTTTCCAAATAGAGAAAATGAGTCTGTCTTCATTAGAAAAGTTCCGAAGACTTATTTGCTGTCACAGGCTGAGCGTGCCAAAATGATGTTGAGTTTTGGGAGGTGACCACGCTGAGTGTGGGACACTTATAGCAGAAAGCTATATTTAAGACTGTAGCTGCCTGAAGTTAGATCTCTCTCCCTTCCTCAGTGGTCAGGGTTTTGGGGGGGAACCTGTGCAAACCTTCCCCCTTCTCACGGTTAATTAGTGCCTGGCTTTGCATTAGCAGAGTTGTTGCTTGTAGTGCAGCCAAGGGTTCCCGGGCTCCTCAGAGGTGCAGCACTTCATGCTCTTGGATAGTCACAGGATGTTCTCTTCAAACACCATCAAAGCCCTGTTCGCCCCCCACCTCCCCAAAACAAACACTCGCCTCTGCGGGCAGTGAGTGGGCTTTGCTGGAGGGAAGAGATGAGGTGGAGACAGTGTGGCTACCGGGTTATTTGCTTTTTGTGGAGCAGTTAAAAGACCGATACAGATTTTACTCTGGCAGAAGTGCCCCTTTTGAAAAATAAACAGTTAAAATGTCAGACGGCTATCCTTCAGCTTGGCAAGAGGGGAGGCGAAGCAGTCATCGCTTCTCACCTTGTCAGCGTTGGCAAGGTTATTTTTTTAATACTAAAAAATTCAAGCAAATCCGATTACAAGGGCCAATTCTCTGTTTTAAGGAATGTCAGCAACGTGGTCAGACCGTGGGATTTGAGGTGACTTGCATGTGGTGGGGTGCTGCCCTTGCTGTGGCTCATTCAGCCCCACACTTTTGAGCTTGTGTTTGTGACAGGTACAGCCTTCAGGCGTTTGATCAATATGGTGAATGCTCCAAATTTTGAAAAAGGATCTGTCAGGATTTTTTTGGCCTGCTACAAATATGGGGGCGGCATGCCAAATTTTGAATTTCCATTCAGAGCAATAAATTTCCACAGACGTTGGGAGTGTTTAGATGAAGGAGGTTGTGTCTATAGTGGGCAGAGAGTCTTCTGATCATGTAAAAAACCAAAACAACTCAAAAACCACAACCATATTTTATTAATTGTCTTTTAAAGTGTCTAGCACAAAAGACCTGCCAAACTTTATGCTTGCTGCGGATAGCTCCATTATTTAAGAGTGTGTATAAAATATATTGATCCTGTTTGACGTTAAACATTGAAACTCTGTGTTAGAGACAGTAGTAAGAGAAGGGAGCAGCAGGGGTGTAAGGAAAGAGCTGCAGGAGGGGTGGGAGGTGTAAAATGTGACAGTGTAAGAAATCTGAGCACCGGGCATGCGTGACTTTAGCTAAAATTAACTGGGCAAGCTTCACATGCCAGCGTATATATCACCAGTTAACTGTAGACCCCTTGAGAAGGAAGAGCAAGCTGGACTCGAGCAGTATACGTTCATGTTAAATATGCCAATAAGTAGTACCAACTTCCAGGTCCCTGCTCGTGGGAGAAGTAAACTTTCCTGTGACCATTATAAAACAGTAAGCAGCTCTTGGCTCCTTGGTAATGGCAGCGATGCTGTTGAACAGTAACTTCAGCCTCAGAAGTGATTTTTTTTTTTTTCTTTCCCCCCCCCTTTCTTCTGAAGCTTGCAGCTTAAGATTTTCTGTGGTTTCTCTTCGGAGTAGAAATGTGTCAGCTTTTCAGATAAGCCCTTTTCTGTTGCTATTCGTGTGTGGTAGTAGATGTAAATGGGATTATTTTGTGTATGAGAACTGTGATATTTTAAAATAATTCGGTGTACGCTTTAGGTGAATTTTTAGAAAACACTGAAAAGAAATAATACATTTGCTGCTTGTGCTCTCTCAGGTCGATTATATTTTGTTGGCGTGAGATCAAATCAGTTTGATTCACTGTGGCCAAATATGACTTGGAATGGGTTTTGCTGATCAGCTCAGCAAACTCGCTTTTACTTTTAGATATGCAAAGAAATGGATGCAGGTGTGAATGTAATCTCATTTCTATTCAGGACTTGAAATGTTTTGCAAGAGGGAATAAGAGCATGGCCACCTGCTTGGCTCGGTGTGTGGTTCCAGCTCGAAGGGGATTTGTATACGGCAAACGTGTACAATGGGAGCATTGAGAGCAGGGCTTGTCGGATACCAGCACAATCGCCGGCCTTGCTTTGCCTTCTAGCTGGTGTGTAGGAAAGTGTTGCTTTGCTATGAAATATTTATCCCTCTGTATAGGCAATGCCTGTCAGTAACGGGGTTCAGAAACCATGCAATTGAGGGTAAAAATGAAAAAAAATTGGCAAACATCTTTCTTCTCTTTTATATCAACTCTATTAAAATACTCAGTGGGCTGAGAGTAAGTAAGGTGCCGGCTAGGTAATTTAAAGCGTGTTACTGGTTTAGCATCCACCAAAGATTTGCTTTACACCAGCGGGGAGGCAGCAGAGCCTGCCCCGCAGTGTGGACAGGCTCAGGCTCTGTTCCTGGCAGGGCTTGCAGGCATGCTAAAGCTTACACACATGCTTGGCTCTGCGCGCTGTGAGTCAGCCCATTGCTTTTGAGTAGTAGTCATATGTATGAGAATAGCTCTCCCTGGTCGGGAATAAGGCTTTAAAGAGAGAGAAATAAATAGTCCCGGAGGTGTTTGTTTAAATCACCCATTTCTCTACTTAACTTCCAAAGGGTAGTTAATGTACATTAGTGTCCAGTAAAATGTAATATTCAGCAGAATACCTCCCACTGACTGACTAATAATTTAAAGCTGTTCCAACAAACACTTGCACATGTGAGTAGAATAAATCATTTTGTTTAGTTCCACTTAATAAATAATGAAAAATCAGGGTTACCTCTTTCTCCCCAGAGAAGTGGGAACCAAGACCTTCGTTTGTTCCAGGATACTTGGAAAGTTCCAGCACTTTAGATAATTGGGGGTATTTTACTGGTATAAGATACTAATTAGTAGCTAATTATTGTGACAGTTATTTTTAGAGGTTTGCAAATGTATGCATTCCTTTCAGGAAGGGAATTTTACTGTCTCACCTGCCTATCAGGAGCCCAGCTGCCATCCTGCCCAACATCCCCTCAGACCTGGAGGTTCTGGTGGTTTCCTCCCTTTTTGCTAGTAGTGGTGGCAAGGTTCTGGTAGGATGGAGTGAACAAGTCCCCAGGCTCCTGTCCTGGCTTTCAGGGGGTTTCCAATATCTCTGAGTAGAGAGGAGACAGAGGCAGCCCAAGGCTGACCTGTCCACTCCACCTTAACCATTTGCTGCCTACCCTGTTTTCTTTCCTCTGAGCTGGGGACCGCTGGGGACTCATGGGCATGACCAAGGACAGCGTGCAAAGCTTCACTCGTTCTAGAAGAGCCAGTACTGTCCTTTTAGTGGTATTTGTGCCATGGTGCAGATGTACAGATAGACTCCCTACAGGATTTAGGAAGTGTGTGGGGACAAGTAAAGCCACAAATTGTAAGAAATCTGTGTTAAGAGGTCTGTGACAAATGCTGTTAAACTTTTTTTTTTTTATCATGTGCTGCTCAGTTTTCCTTTTGCCAGTAACTCAGAAAAATATCAGCCATGTAGTTGTCATGGCCGTAATCTTTATGCACTGTCAAAATCTCCGTTATCCTCAGGGTGCTCCCTTGGCTTTGGCTTTAGCTATTTACCTCTGGGCGTTGCAGTGTGATAACTATTAATCAGATCATTGTATTGGAGCGCAGCATGGATCAGCGTGAGACTGCAATTAATGTCAGCAGGTAAAAACTGTGATTTCCTGACTCTGCTTGTGTAAGCCCCATTATATTGGGCAGCAATGAGTATCTGATGGGCTTTCCTCCTCCGATATACCATTGTAACAACTGCGGGAATTCCCATTAGGATCATCTCAATATGTTGTGTCTATTTTTAGGTTTCGGGGGGTTTTGTTTTGTTTTTCCTGGTGAACTTCAGTAGGCAGTGTGGTTTGGTGAGCGGCAGCACAGGCGTTGCATTGTAATGGGTGTTCCGATGGAGTCCATCGGTGTGACTAACTGCTGTTCAGTCACAAAAAAAGCCTTGCTCTGCTCTAATTATGCTACACGATGTCAGAAAGATGCTCTTCAGCTGTTAGGAGATTCATGAGAGCCTGATTCACAGTAATTATTGGAAGAAAACAATCAGTCTGATTCGTTAGGAACTGACATGGTGAGGGAGAAAAGTTTGAAAATGTGCTTGGACATTTATTATAATTATTTTTTTTGTGGAAATGAGTAACAAGGAAGATGTTGAGGCATATTTTCTACTTACTTGCATAGAAGAGGGAAATACTTTTCAAGTAGCTTTGTGTGAACCCTTTCCTCTTCATAATAAACGTATTTCAGAATACCAATGGGGAGGCAAAAGTCATTGGGTAGTTCTTGCTTTCTCCTGAATTCCATTTAAAGGAGACCCTGGAGTACCTGGCAATACCTGGCACCTTGATCTATTTGCAGCTCTGTGGATATACTGGGTCTCCGTTATGATCTCTAAATGGTCTTTCTGGACTCACCGCTCCCAGGACTTTAATCACTCTCTCTTTCCTGGCTTTGACTGACTATGGGAGCAGAGGAATATTGTCCTACAGATGCTGTGCTTGGCCGCATCTGCCAGCAGATCAAGAAGAACCTGCCCATCAGCGTGCCTGAACACCTGGGTATGAGCCTATTGTCTCCAAAAAGGTATCTGGAGAAAGGAATAGCCTGGTTTGCGATGCCAGCTTCAGACTGTTA
Organism: Syrrhaptes paradoxus; assembly: GCA_013400615.1. Taxonomy (NCBI): domain Eukaryota; kingdom Metazoa; phylum Chordata; class Aves; order Pterocliformes; family Pteroclidae; genus Syrrhaptes; species Syrrhaptes paradoxus. The sequence goes on along the minus strand of VZTO01028106.1, from coordinate 3,017 downwards.
TGGCTAGCTAGGCAATCTCTAGTTTATTTGCCTTTTTGGTTGATTTTTCCAAGGTTAAAAAGACTGTATTAGTTACTTCTAAGGGTTTTTGCTTTTTCCTGGTCAGTGTGTTCCCCAGCCCTCCCCAGGTGCTTGGTGGTAGCTGTGTGGTCTCAAGTCCACTCTATGAAAAGCACATTTTCTGCTGATTCAGTATTCAAGTATGGTCCAGGTGTCTGAGGTGTGCTCTGGATGTGATAGATGGGGGTCTCTTAGCAGGGTCAGAAATGTTCCTCGAGACTCAAAGTGACAAGAAAGTGCAGAGGTCTTCTAGCCAGAAGCAAGATTTCTCTCTCATCTGAAATGTGCTTTAAACACACAGATGTAGTGTTAAGGAATGGGGAGGGGGGAGAAAGGCCACTACATTCAAAATGCAGTATTCTTACTGATTGAAGACTTGCTGATCTTCATGGATTTTCTTTACAGATGGCTTTCATAAGCTTTAGAATTTCTTTTTTCTCAAAACCTTGCTACTTTGTATAATAGTGTTTTAGCTATGACTCATAATATACTGAATATTTCCAAAATCAATATTTACCTGTAAGGCTCTTAATTCAAACCTGATGGATGGAAGGGGGAGGAGAGGAAAGAGAGAAGGAAAAAAAAAATTCACATTTGTTTTTAATTTGTTTCCAGATAATTGGGTTCCTAAGATCATAGACCACGGAGAAAAAAAGCTACTGAACAGCTGAGTCCACCTTTAACAAAAGCCAGAACTTAGACCCGAGTTAAACATTAAACAGGCTGGTCTCGGGCACAAAGACGTGCTTGTAGCGATAATGCCCAAATCATGTTGTTCCCTTCATTTTTTTAACTAAAATAATGAAGCTGCCTCCAATGGTTTTCATACTGTGTGAAATCACTGAAAAGTTTCGAAAGCCCACACTGGTGTATGTAATAAGGCAGAAGCTGTTTGGTTGTGGTGGGTCAAATATTTCATGTTGCAAGATGAGGTATTTTTGAATTAGGTGACTGCTCAGGTTATTTTCATGTGAATATTCAAACATGTGACTTTGTAACCTGTTTGCTGAAAATGCCTGAGCAACACTTGAAATTCATGCACAAAGATAGACATACATGAATGGAAGGTTTCTCAGCAGTGTTTTTCTAGTCCTTTTATTATTGTTTTCCAAATTATTTACCTGGTTTTGAACATTTGAAAACACTGTGTGCTTTGAAACATTTTTCGTGCTATTTCCAGAAATAGCAACCATTGTACACTTATATTATTTTCACTTGTTTGTATGGAAAAGGAAAAGAAAGATTAGGAATGGTGTTTGTGTAGTACATTACAAAGAATTGCAACAAACAAGTTTTGAAAACATCCTGGAAAGTTTCCATAATTAGCTTAATATATGCCATAAAAATGAGCGGTGACCATAAAACCTACTACAATAAGCCTGGATAATACTGTATCCATCAGAATGCTTCAGAGCTTGTAAATATAGAGCCCAGACAGCTTAAAAAAAAGCATGTTATGCATATTGCAAAATAATGCGGTATAACCAAGTTTTTAAAAGAGAAGCACTGATTTGTTATATGTGCATCTCTATTTTCCTGCAAAAGGCTTTTGTTACCAACTGGTTAGATTAAATAATATTCCCCACCCTTAAATACCCCAGAAACAAATATTTTCTCCGTACTGGTGTACATTATTGATGCATTTAATGGAATATTTCATAATGAGCACAAAAGCTCTGCTTGCCGCTCGGATACCAAACACATTGGCTTCAGCACGCTGAGCAGGGCTTACAGGAATAATTTGCCAACAGAGGGAGTTTCTTTACGTGTTATTGGAGACAGTGAATCAGACAGCGGGTATTTGGGGGTTTGGTTTCAAGTTGTCTCCTTTACCAGGAGGATTTGTTACGCGTGTCGGGGTTTTCTTTGATGCCCTTCTGTCTCTTTGCAGGGTATGAATGTGAGGGCTGGTGTTCCTGGGTGCAGCAGGAATAGCTGCAGCAGGCAAGAGCTATGAAATGGCAGGTTTGCAATGCCAGCCATGTGTTCTCACAGTTGATTGACTTAAAAATCAGCCCTAACTAGCTGTCAGGGTCTTGCTGATGCTGTCATTTCAGGCTCTGCCAGGAGGGGTCTGCTCTGACTACTCTCTGTTCCGGTGTAGGGCTGATCCAGGCGTTTGATTGCACCATGATTTGCGTCATGGAAACGATCCAGGCTGGAACTGATGCATCAAAGTATAAGCTTATGTTTGCTGGAAGTCCTTCTGTGATAAATTAGGACATTCATCATAGCCCTCCCATTAAAAGAAATGTAGTTATTGTGTTTGATAAGTTGTTTGTCAGGTAAATGGCAGCAGCGGTGCAGGGGTGCGTGTGGACCCTTGTGTTTGTCAAGTAAGTGGTTTTCAGCCTGTTTCCTGATGTGTCTTTGCTTGTAGATAAGCAAGCTCGAACCGTGTGGTAGAAAAACAGGTGAAGTCAATCCTAGTTCCTTGAAGTCGTTGGATCTTTAAAAATAACTTCCTGTTATGGAAAATGTTTTCTTATAAAAAGAGCTAAGGAACACAATGGCTTGTGCAAAGTGTTGCAGGGGTTTTTTCCCTTTTCTTTTTTTCAGTCAGCTAGGGAAATCACTCGTGTACCCAGCATTTATTTCATTGAGGTGTTTTTCAACTCCGTGTTTTTTTTTCATAGAGGTGTTCCAGTGTGTTTTTCTGTTCAAGTCTGTGGCGTTGTTGGTGTAGGAAATGCACATCCTGCTGCTCTGAAGATGAAAGTGGAGGATAAATGATGGAAAATAGGGACATGTGTTTCAGATTTTGAGTGATTTGTTCATTGCTGGTACCAGTAGTGTTTTACAGGTTTAAAAAAAAATATATATATATATATGAAGACTTTATAACCAAAATAACTCCAGGCAAAATATCTGTTCTTCATTTTGTCATATTAACATTGAATCAGCAAGTGCTAGAGGAGCATGAAATTACAGTCCTTGTATTATAGAATCATAGAATC
>VZTO01028105.1:60657-119794 GCA_013400615.1 Syrrhaptes paradoxus | reverse complement strand
TTCTGTGATTCTATGATATCTGTGGTGTAAGGTAATTTTATGTCAATTCCCATAATGTGAAACCACAAGTGAAGGTCTGTCTGAAAGTATGCAGAGCTCAGATCTCAGTGGTGGCTTCACTGGAAGGTAAAAGGTGTTATAACAAGTTGTGGGAGACAGGAGGCTGCTGCCTATTCTCGGGGTCACACAGTGGCTGCATCTGAACTTGATCGTTATCTCCAAGATCCGCTGCTGTGGAGGTTTCCCACTCTGAGGACTCACCCCAGCTCTTTCCTTCCTTCTTGAAGATGCAACAAAGCTCTTCCCAGAGCCTGGATTTTTTGTGCAGAAGGAACGGTTAGTTGGTTTTTTACTGAGCACCTAATCCCATGGTCAAATCCCACACTACTTGCTTCTCTGCAGAGAGCAGACAGAGCATGTGGGACCTGGCACTCTGTCCAATGGTGCTGTGGCTGGATATGGCCAATTTTCTTTGAAGCTCTCCTGTCTCAGTGGCCACCTTGATAAGAAGATACTGTATAGCTGGGATGGGTGCTGGTGGAGAGCTGCACTCAGCTCTTCTCTTTCTTTTTCCCATCATAAAATAAAGCTTTTCCTCATTTCTCTAGTCTGAGTTATTTAGGTACAAATAACTCCCTGCTGCTCCAGCTTTCAGATATAAAGAAAAATCAGAGCCTCCACCTGGGAATAAGACCACCGTGGAAATGGCATGTTGTACATTTCAGGGCCAAATTGTCCCTGGGTCATAGGCTGCTTCAGTTAAGGAGTTGCTGGTAGATATCAAAATGCCCCAACATAAAGAAATCTGGGCAAAAGCAGCCCAGAAGCTAAAGAAGAGCAAAACTGCTGCTGATGGGAAAGAAGAGGCCAGTGGAGTTTTCCTGGGTACGTACGTTGCAATTCAGATCTGGTATTAATTTTTTTTTTAACGACAATGGTGCGGCTAATGGAAGGAGAGCAGCAGAGCCAAATGTGATGCTGCATTAGGCAGCTGAGTACACCACAAACACAGCCTGTCACCATGGGACTTAGATCATTTCAGCATCTGGGGAAAGGCTGAGGACAGTCAAAAAATGAGCTAGAGAGAAAAGGAGCAGAAGGGGAAATATCTGCTAACGCAAAGGTGTGGCTGCCTGGGAAAGAGATCTGGTGAGTTATTGCAGGAAAGCACCTAATGCTGTTGGCTGTGACGTGCAGGTGCAGCGTTAAAAAGGAGAAGGTTGCAGGGCTGGTCTGTTCCCGTAAATCACAGAAGGGAGGGATGGGGATTAGACTGCACAGAGCAAAACCAGAGTGAAAGCTTTCTACCCATGACTAGCCAACAGGTAGAGAAAATAAAGCAATATACCAGCTCAGGGTTTGAGAGCATCTGGTAGGAGAGAGAAAATGTGTTTTTTCTGATAAAGTCTCGCAGAAGTAAGCTGGACTTGGTGCAGCTCTTTTGAAGCTATAATTTTAGAAGGGATTGGAGATATTAATGATCATCTTTAAAATGCTTTCAGAGTTTGTGATGGAAAGGACTACATCAATAGCTACATGAGTTATTCTAGTTGGATGCTGAGATCTGATTTTTAGATCCTTTTCCCAGCTGGGATTCTTTTATATTTGCACATGCATGCACTCTTGTGCGTGGGTGTACACACACATATAGGGCTAACAAAAGACACAACCCTTCATATATCCTTGGAAGCAAGGAGCTGTATAAGAAGACCAGCTAAGAGATTCAGCTCTGCAGCACTGGATCAGGACACAGCCCCTGTTGGCTGCAGGCCTCTTTCTGCAAATAGTCAATAGAGAACGTCTAAACCAGCAATTACAAAAAGGGAAAAACTGAAATTTTTACCCCACTGTGCAGCCTTGCAGCAGTTGCCTGGTTTGCCCATCTGTTGTCTCTAACATCCACCATCACACTGACCCAACAGAAACTGGTTTCATCAGCTCAGCTCCCATCATCTCCAAGGAACTATTGCTACAGGTTCCCCATCCCTTTGGTACAAAGACGGGACAACAGGAGGGCAAAACATGACTTGATCAGAGTAGACACTTTGCATCTGTGATAATGGTGGAACAAATACCACAGACTTAAAGGCATCAAGGTGTGCATTTCCATTTTCTGTCAATCCCTGCTTGTGTCAGAGTAATTTGCAGCACCTCTAGGAAATCCTGTTATAGCCTGTGCAAAATACTTGTGCAGAACTGGGGAGTGGTTTCATAGAAGGCAATAGAATTGGCCAGGGGGATGAACATGAGGGTTAAATCACTGAACAGTGGTTCCCAAATTCAGGCTTACACAGCCATAAAAACTGGTCCATGGAATTGCATTAAATAATTATTTCAGATCAGAGTTTGGTGGTTCGTCATGGTACCTTACAGCCCATAAGAAATGTTTTGGCCCAAGAAGCTTGAGAACCATCNCACTGAACAGTGGTTCCCAAATTCAGGCTTACACAGCCATAAAAACTGGTCCATGGAATTGAATTAAATAATTATTTCAGATCAGAGTTTGGTACCTTACAGCCCATAAGAAATGTTTTGGCCCAAGAAGCTTGAGAACCATCCTGTTGAAGAGCTGCAGCTCCCAGGACTCACTGTGCCGTGGACCAACATCATGGACAAATGGTGGGATTCTTTGATTTTAGATTGGGAATAAGGAAGAAATGTTTTCCTGTGCAAGGGGTGAGGCAGTGGCCCAAGTTGCCCAGAGAAGCTGTGGATGCCCCATCCCTGGAGGGGTTCAAGGCCAGGCTGGATGAGGCTTTGGGCAACCTGGGCTAGTGGGAGGTGTCCCTGCCCATGGCAAGGGGTTGGAATGAGATGAGCTTTAAGGTTCCTTCCAACCCAAACCATTCTATGATTCTATTCTATAGAATAGAATCCCTCAGATGAGGCTTTGGGCAACCTGGGCTAGTGGGAGGTGTCCCTGCCCATGGCAGGGGGTGGAACTGGATGAGCTTTAAGGTTCCTTCCAACCCAAACCATGCAATGATTCTATTCTATAGAATAGAATCCCTCACAAAAGGATAAAGACAGAAGGCGGCAGCAGCTGTGAAGGGCATTTGCAGAAGGCTGGGAATCCCTGCAAGAGATGGTGTGGTGGTGATGATTCTTCGGAGAGCAGGGATAGCTTTTCCCTGAATTTAATGAACTTTGCACGTGAATCTTCCTCTCTCCCCTGGCAGTGAGGCCACACAGATGAGCCAAACAAACCATGCCCACAATGTTGTTCATAACCTCATCTACTCCTGACAGCTGTGCATTCTGTCCCAGCAAGGAAACCATTTTGCCAACAACGACTTGAACATCTCCCTTAAATGTCCTAAGCTCCTCTCTTGCTCTGCTGATATGATGGTTGCATCTGCTGGAGGAGCAACCTCGGCAGCTCTCCTTCTAACAGAGTAGGTTTTGTGCAGCCTTCCTCATGGACACATCTCTGTGTCAAAACAGTTGGGGACACAACGAGGCCTGGTTAGAGGCAGATGAGTGTCTGGTGGTGGCCCAAAGCTTTGCAGTACCGTGGTCTTCCCAGAAGTGCAAGGAGCTGTGAAGGGTTTCTTTGACTCCCACATGGAGAGCAATATGGACTGCCATGGGCTGAGGGACCTCTTTCATACTGAAATTTGGCCTCTCCCCTCATCTCCCACACAACCCCTTCCCTTTCACTCCCCTCTATCTCCCTTTTGACTGCTTCCTTTGTTTGCTTGTCTTGCTCACGATGTTGAACGCTCTTTCATGCAACACTCCCCCACGCAACATTCATCAAGCTTCTTCCCGCTCTCTTTCAAAGTTCTCCCCGATGGTAAGAAATCTCATTAGCCCAAGGAAGAACTCCAACTATAATAACTACATGTCGTTCTCGGTTTGTTAGACAGCTCCTGGCCGTATTGTCTTGCTCTGTGAAGCTCTCTTGTTTCTTATTAATCTGCCCTGTTCTCTCTGCTGTTGTAATATACCATGAATATACATTTATGATGCCAATCCTTGGTTTGCTACATGATTTTCACTGGACTGGTCAATCCAAAGTATGTAAATGTTGGGCTGTAGGCCAGTGCATTCAAAAATGACAGCTGAGTTGATGTGCCTCACTGTTGGGGCATATGGTGCCTGATTTTCAGAGGTGTTGGAGACAGTTGACAGGAGCTCCCTAAGCTTCACATTATTAAATTATGCATCTTCTGTGATAGCTCATTTCAGTACATATTTGGCATTGTTTTCTTTGTGTTGTTTAGATCATGGAAAGTGGCATTAACACTAGTGGCAGACTTCTACATGGCTCGGGGCTCATTCAGTAGATGACTTCAACTGGGAGGCAAACCATGAAACAACTTTGCCTAGACTCCAACAAGATCCCAGAGAGGTGGGAGGATGCTAGTCTCCCCAGATGAGAGGTCTAAGAGGGTGATGCCTCATTCTTGGGTCACTCCCTAGTTAATGAAAATAGACACTTAAGAAAAAATTATTCATCCCACCCTAAAGCATGTAAGGTAGATCAGAAGCATCTCCTATTTTTCTCCCCAACTAATGTGCACCGGTATTGCTTGTTTAAACCTGGATCAGTCTCCCACACTGATTCACTGCACAAAATGTCCATGCTGGCCCTTGGAGGGAGTGGATGGTGGGAACCTACAGCCAGGGTTGGAAAAGAGACATTTTTTCATGGTAGAGTTGGCTTCAGTCAACTTAAAGTACTAGTGGAACTGTAGTGTTAATCTCTTCCCCAAATCCCACTGTATTTCACATTTCCTGCAGGAACCCTGTTTTGGTTATTTCTGGGGTTTTGGCACACAAAGGTTTCATCAAGATGTGAAGTTATTAGGCAGGAAAGGCCAGGCAATGAATTCAGAGCTAGATCCAATTTGCCTTAAAATTCAAGACTGTTCAGACGTGGAGGATCTGGTCCGACATTCATTTAGTAGCAGCAATGGAACACCATTAATCTGATTTTATGTTGCATTGACTTTCTTGCTTTGCTGATTTTATTTTAGGCACCTTGTGAAAGAAGAGTGTGAGAAATTTGGCTTCCATAGGTCTTTAAAAAAAAAAATCAGTAGAGTAAGCAGCAGGCAAGGAAAAGCACTATTTCAGCTAGAACGTACCTTGATACAAGCACAGATGGCCATAACCTGTTGACAAATGAAGTGAGATTAGAAAATAGAACATTTCTCATGTTAGGAGTGGGAGGATCCAGAACAACTTTCCAAAGAAATAAGTGCTGTGTGAGAAATGAATATGTTTTCAGATGGAGCTGATCATTTTCTGAATGGATTGAAATAATATGGTTAAGTATGATAGCAGGGAACTGGACTCTTTAACCCAAGAGGTCCCAATCTCATCCTATGCCTCATGGGTTGTTCTCAATGATTCACTTGTGATTGCCAATATTCCAAAAACACTTCAGGGCAGGAAATGAAGAATTTCATATCCCATCAGAACAAAAAAAAGATACTTGTTTTCAAAGCAAGTCTGCATTAATGCTATATTTTCTATTGCTCTTTCTTCTTATTCCTCTTGAAACTGGGTCTTTTATGGCACAAGAAAATCAAATGGTTCCTTTGGGAGTTTTTCTGCAATTGTTAATTCTCCTTCTGAAGTCATAATCCACTGTGAAATTGCAGGTGGTTACTATGGAAATAATGATGATGTCCACAAGAACAGCGTTAAGGATGTAACATCAGGAGCACAGGGGTTCTTGCAGAGTCTGTGATCTTGTTTTCCGTCATCCTCGATTAGCAAAGATTGAAGAGAGGGATTAACTGAGAGACATTTAATCCAGAAACGTTTATGCATGCAGTGAAGATTCTTCAGAGGTATAGTATGGCCCCTCTTTAAGTTCAGGTCAAGCCAAAGGTGCTGTCAATCTGTCCAGTTCACTTGGTAATGAGATATTTTACGTCTCAGCTTCAACAAGACCTACCTATAATGAACCACACACTGAATGAACCATCACTGGTGGAGCTGATGGCACCACTGTCACTGTGTGCAGTTGTGCACCCACTGTTTCAAGCCCCAAGAAGCCCAGATAAACCCTCAGCTGAACCCACATTAGCTCTGTTTCACCATACAGCTCCAGAAAGGGTTTAATCAGCAGCAGGACCCGTGTAGCTATAAACCAGAGCAGGGAGTTGCCCTGGCTGCTGGGAGGAATATCCATATGGCCATTGTCCCAATTGCACATTGAAGACACACAAAATTCATTGTCTGGCACCTCAAACTACATCAAGCTCATTGTCTGGCACGGTTCCGACCTCATCCATCAGCCTAGATTCCCCAAAATCTGGCCCTGAGTTCTTGCAGATCTTCGACTAAGACTCAACCAAACTCAAAGCTTGGTTCATTCTTGCCTGTCTCTGTTATTTCTCCAGAAAAATTTGAAAATCAGCCCTCAGTTTGCCTGAAATGTTTCTGCCCCTCTTAGGACTCACATTTGTCTCACAGGATGATGTGAGTGCTTGGCTTGTTTAATGTCTGGGTTTGCTTTCCTATTTTTTGTCCTGATCACAAAGATTTAATTTTTTACACCTCAATAACGAGTTCCAGATCTTTCAAAATACTCCTTAATTTATTTCTCAAAGCAGACAGTCCTACATAGTCTCCTGTTGTAAAGTAAAATGTTTGGAGATGAAGAAGATTGGGAGAAAGGTTTTAATTTTAAAGGTTTGGGGTTTTTTTCCTGCAGCCCTTTTCGTTTTTATGAAGGTCTATATAGTGGCCCTAGATTTGCTGGGACAGACCCATCTCAGCATGTGTTTCCTTGTAAACTGATCATTTCTGCCACAGCCTGGCAATGGGCAGAGGGTATGTTTAAAGGAAACACTGAGGAGGAAACTTCTGGATTGGACCATTGACTAGAGGAGGGAAAATCTGTTTCCAGAGGTGAGATTGTGCATCCAGCAAGGAATGTACCAGATGACATCTAGACCACATACAACATTCATTATTCCTTCTTTAGCCAGGTTCATCTCATCTTCTCTCACCCCTTCCAACCCTAAAGTTTCACAAGGGTCCACAACATCCCAGCAGTGTATCTGTGTATGTGCAATNAACACTGCCAAGTCCACCAGTGAACCAGGTTTCTAAGTGCCACATCTACGCATCTTTAAATGCCTCAAGGGAAGTCTTTGGATCTGGTCTCCAGACCCCCTTGCTTTGGGGATTGTCCACCACTTCCCAAGCTGCCAGTTCTGGGAAGACCTTGAAGATGGGCTGGCACAAAGCTGCTGGCTCCAGGGCACAGCTGGGCAGGGCACCGTGTGGTTCCCGACTTGGTTGTTGGAGCCAAGTTCTAAAACTTTGGTTTCCATTCAAAACCATGTATAATACCAAATTCTGGAATAAAAAAAATCCTCCCCAACAGTGAAGCGATCATTCTCTGCCCAGCTCTCATGACCTGCAGGCTCTGCACATCTCAGGCAATCCCCTGGAGAAAGAGGGATGAGAACATTTGATGGAGAAAGGAAGCAAGCAAGCCAGACCATCAAATTAACTCCATTTTCTCCAGCCTGAACTGTTTTCCACCAATGCATTTCCTTAGAGATTTTGTTCAGGTCCTGATCATCCAACTAGACCAACAGTATGATGCAGGACCCCGTTTGACAAGGAGCAGACACTGCTGTCTTTTACCAGAACATGGTGAGAAGCCAGTTGACTTCACGCCCCCTTGAAGAGCCTCTTGTTGCTCTACCCCTAAAACTGCAATCCCACTGCAGGCACCAGCTGTGTTGAAAACAAGCAGTGAGATATAAACTCATCTCGACTTTGCAAAGCCTGTTTCCTCTGAATCACACCTGCCCTCCTCTTTTTTTTTCCATCCTGGGATTTTGTTTGCAGACCCCCTTCCTCCTCTTCACAGTGATTGCCAGCATTCAAACCCCAGTGCCTATTGCAGGCTGCTAAGAGGTTGCATTTCAGCCTCGTTTGAAGACACATCTCGACCTGATGAGAGGACAGCAATCATTTCTGCGTGCCTGCTCCAACATCAAGTCATGAGAGGGGAGAGGAATGGGGCTGTCCTGAAAATTCCCCTTCTGTGTGATAATATTTCCTGTTTCCATCCAAGCAGGATCCAGGCTGCCTTTTGTTATCTTCAAGCTTTTCCATGCCAGCACAATTAGTTAATGAGCGTGTTGAGTCTCAAGCAAAACACGCGGTTGATCCCAAAGCTTTAGCATGTATCACTTCAGGGGAAACGAAAACAAAGCAATAAAAAAAAAATCTACGCAAACAGCCTCTCTGGCAAATGTGAGAAGCAGCAAAAAATGTTTTCCATGGACTGGACTGCACAGTTTCACAGCAAAAAAAATAAAGTACATAGGGAAATGCATTGGCACTCTTTTATTTCAGGGTAAAATACCATTTTGCATTCTGAGCAGATCCAATTTCCTTTCTGAACACCTGGCTCGACCGCTGGGCTAATGACAGTGATTTCTCCTGAGGAAGAGGATGATAGGAAGAGATGCCCTCCTTCAAGATTCACCATGGTGCAGAACTGCTCTTCAGTTGCTCAGAAGACAAGAAAAAGTGTTGGGATAGATTTCTGTTGTCTTCATAAGAGAGGAGAGATGAGAAAATCCATATGGTGGGACCCTTTATCACTCAGGGTGATGTGCAACAGCAAAGGGTTTTCCAGTGCCTACAACTGTGAAGTGTTTATAGAAGAAACCCCCAAACAAACTCTGTTTCCTCTTTCTCAACGAAGATTCAGCTTGAGGCTGAGTGAAGGTATTTGATTAACACCTTTCAGGTCTTTGGCTGGTTCTTTCATTCTGCAAGCACCAGAGGATGGTTTCATGGTGCCAGAGAAGAACCAGGGGGAAAAAGAAAGCACCCTAGAAGCAGCTTATTCCTCATACTGCCTGCATTAATTTACCGTCAAAAAAGTGGGCATCAGGCCATGAAAATCCTCCTGCTACTGCTGCATGTGCTGACAAACCTGGGGAAAGGGAGGATTTTTTGGTCTTGATGAGAACCAGTGTTGGTCACTGGTGGAACTAGACCTGGACTCAGTGACACACAACCCCAGGAGTTTCAGGCCCCGATAACATGGCATCTTCCTCCAAAATAGCTTTTATTTTCTCTGAACTGCCTGAACAGATCCAAAAATGGTCCCCATGCGTGGACCATTATAGCAGATGGGTTGCTCCAGATTGAATATCCATCATTGGAGGTCTTCAAGATGTAACTGGTCAAGTCCTTGAGAAACCAGGTCTAAGTCCTTGAGAAACGAGGTCTAATTAGACCTGCTCTGAGGAAGAGGCTGGACGGGATGACCTCCAGAGGTCTCTGTGAGGAGGATGCTGGACTGGATGACCTCCAGAGTTCCCTTCCAACACAAACTATTCTCTGATTCTATGATTTTGCAGAAAGACAAAGTTGAGACTGGGAAGTAAAGCAACAGAGCATTTCCCAGTGCTGTCTGCAGACTGCTGGCACTGAAACAACGCAGAGGGCAGACACATTTCTGCAGTCAAGAGGTCTGGCTGGGAGCTGCTCCCATTCGTGTCAGGGACCCATCAATGCTTTCCTGGTTTCTGACTCCCTGGAATCCAAATTACAAGTTTACTGCACTGCCACTTTAGAGGACTACTCATGAAAAAAAAAATACGCCTCTGTTTGTGTATGTGGTTAAGCCTTGCTGTTTACATGATTTCTGTAAGCAGGAACTGAGAAATTCTTTGAGGGATTCTTAGCAGGAACAAAATCTATTTTGGGAAGCCTCTCTGGCATGGCCCAGAAGCTGTGGCACGCAGGAACGTCTGTTCCTGGAGCTCTGCAGATTTGCACACTGGACCTCATGCTCCGAACAGCAAAGGTGGAAGTATCTCCATCACTCAAGGTTTAGGTTCCAATCAGAAAGATGTTTCCAAATTTGGAGACTGGCACCACCAGTACTCTGGACCAGCTTTGCACGGTGCAGGGATGCTGGTTTAACAACTGCATCTGCCTGCTACTCCCAGGACGTCCACTCCAGCGGAGGGACCAGCACCTCCAGACATGTATAAACCCATAAATTAGGCAAGCAGAGATACTTCTACAGGATAATCTCTGTATTCATCATCTCCCTCTCCACACAGTGACAATAATACCTTGCACCCTACTTCACATGGGTGATCTGCTGAGACCTTTAATGCTGAAGGATTGTTTAGGTGCCAACATAAGGCATATGAACTTACTCAGATAGCTAGATCCTTCCTAACACTGGTGCAGATAGTAAATATTTCACCTACTATCTCGTACGTATAAACATTCGAGGCTAGCTCATGAGCTGCGCCTGCACTTTCCCAGGCAGTTGATCCATTTTAGGAAAGGATATAATTTACAGGCATTTCCTGCAGCAGCAGGATTAATACTCAATGAGAAATAACCCTGCCCCATGTGAAAATCTCGGAAAGTATTTCTCGCTGAAGTTAGGGGTGTTNGCTGGGCTAATGACAGTGATTTCTCCTGAGGAAGAGGATGATAGGAAGAGATGCCCTCCTTCAAGATTCACCATGGTGCAGAACTGCTCTTCAGTTGCTCAGAAGACAAGAAAAAGTGTTGGGATAGATTTCTGTTGTCTTCATAAGAGAGGAGAGATGAGAAAATCCATATGGTGGGACCCTTTATCACTCAGGGTGATGTGCAACAGCAAAGGGTTTTCCAGTGCCTACAACTGTGAAGTGTTTATAGAAGAAACCCCCAAACAAACTCTGTTTCCTCTTTCTCAACAAAAATTCAACTTGAGGCTGAGTGAAGGTATTTGATTAACACCTTTCAGGTCTTTGGCTGGTTCTTTCATTCTGCAAGCACCAGAGGATGGTTTCATGGTGCCAGAGAAGAACCAGGGGGGAAAAAAAGCACCCTAGAAGCAGCTTATTCCTCATCTCACCAGCCAACCAACATGCCCCCAGTATGTCTGGGACTCCTGAAGAAGTAATACAAATCTGGGAGGAACAAACATATTGCCTGCATTAATTTACTGTCAAAAAAGTGGGCATCGGGCCGTGAAAATCCTCCTGCTACTGCTGCATGTGCTGACAAACCTGGGGAAAGGGAGGATTTTTTGGTCTTGATGAGAACCAGTGTTGGTCACTGGTGGAACTAGACCTGGACTCAGTGACACACAACCCCAGGAGTTTCAGGCCCAGATAACATAGTATCTTCCTCCAAAATAGCTTTTCTTTTCTCTGAACTGCCTCAACAGATCCAAAAGTGGTCCCCATGCATGGACCCGTGTAGCAGGTGGGTTGCTCCAGATTGAATCTCCATCATTGGAGGTCTTCAAGATGTAACTGGTCAAGTCCTTGAGAAACCAGGTCTAAGTCCTTGAGAAACGAGGTCTAATTAGACCTGCTCTGAGGAAGAGGCTGGACGGGATGACCTCCAGAGGTCTCTGTGAGGAGGATGCTGGACTGGATGACCTCCAGAGTTCCCTTCCAACACAAACTATTCTCTGATTCTATGATTTTGCAGAAAGACAAAGTTGAGACTGGGAAGTAAAGCAACAGAGCATTTCCCAGTGCTGTCTGCAGACTGCTGGCACTGAAACAACGCAGAGGGCAGACACATTTCTGCAGTCAAGAGGTCTGGCTGGGAGCTGCTCCCATTCGTGTCAGGGACCCATCAATGCTTTCCTGGTTTCTGACTCCCTGGAATCCAAATTACAAGTTTACTGCACTGCCACTTTAGAGGACTACTCATGAAAAAAAAAATACGCCTCTGTTTGTGTATGTGGTTAAGCCTTGCTGTTTACATGATTTCTGTAAGCAGGAACTGAGAAATTCTTTGAGGGATTCTTAGCAGGAACAAAATCTATTTTGGGAAGCCTCTCTGGCATGGCCCAGAAGCTGTGGCACGCAGGAACGTCTGTTCCTGGAGCTCTGCAGATTTGCACACTGGACCTCATGCTCCGAACAGCAAAGGTGGAAGTATCTCCATCACTCAAGGTTTAGGTTCCAATCAGAAAGATGTTTCCAAATTTGGAGACTGGCACCACCAGTACTCTGGACCAGCTTTGCACGGTGCAGGGATGCTGGTTTAACAACTGCATCTGCCTGCTACTCCCAGGACGTCCACTCCAGCGGAGGGACCAGCACCTCCAGACATGTATAAACCCATAAATTAGGCAAGCAGAGATACTTCTACAGGATAATCTCTGTATTCATCATCTCCCTCTCCACACAGTGACAATAATACCTTGCACCCTACTTCACATGGGTGATCTGCTGAGACCTTTAATGCTGAAGGATTGTTTAGGTGCCAACATAAGGCATATGAACTTACTCAGATAGCTAGATCCTTCCTAACACTGGTGCAGATAGTAAATATTTCACCTACTATCTCGTACGTATAAACATTCGAGGCTAGCTCATGAGCTGCGCCTGCACTTTCCCAGGCAGTTGATCCATTTTAGGAAAGGATATAATTTACAGGCATTTCCTGCAGCAGCAGGATTAATACTCAATGAGAAATAACCCTGCCCCATGTGAAAATCTCGGAAAGTATTTCTCGCTGAAGTTAGGGGTGTTCATCAAGAGGTCAGAGGTGGAAGGAGTTGGCCAGGTGTCTGGCAGAACGTGAGATGTTGCTTCATTGCTGGGGTGGTGATGGAGAGTGTATCTTGTTACAGAGGGAACCCTTTTGTCGTGTTACCAGAGGGACAGAGGTGCCTCGGAGGGTTGGATGATGTTCTGGATCTCCTCCATGCACATAAACCTGTGATTTATTTTTCAGTTGTCTGCTGGATTCATTATTATATTTTCCTTTTAAGATCCAAGGATGGTCTCCTCGAACCAAATGGCAGAAAGCTCAGGGGGCATGGATGTAAACCCTGCCACCTGATCGTGTGTCCTGCAATTTTTCAGTTCCTTGAGCTGCATCAGCTGAGAGCCATTAGTTCCTGCAGTTGGTTTTCCTTTGTTTTCTGATGTATATAAAAGGATAAGAGTTATAATTTTGATGCTACTTAGAACAAATCACCTTCTCGCCTCTCTCGGCTCCCTTAGCGGTGACCCTTACATGATTAGAGGGTAGAAAAGCCACATTGACAGGACATATCGACACCTTCCCTTCTGTCACCTTCTCTGAGCTGCAGTGCCACCTCAAGAGAGCATCGCCCAGGCTGGTTTTAAGTTATTTTGAGTTTTCCAGCCAGATCTCAAACACAAGTTTCTGGAGGTCCCTGGTAGGCGCATCATTGATGCGTCACTTTTGCACTAGCTTCACGACAGCAGGGGAAAGCTGCCCGAATGCAAACACCTTAATCCAGACAAGATAAAAAATCCACTCGAGGACGGCACTGAGCTAAGAAGAGGATGGATTATGGGTCTGATCCAGCTCCCACGCAGCAAATGGAAAGGTTCCCACTGATGTAATCAAAGCTGGATCCGGCCCAAAATGACCGGCGATTAATCATTACTATTTATTTGTTAGCACCAGCAATGGATTTGAAAATTTACAGGATATAAATATAAGACAGATCCTGCCCCAAAATGTTCAGCAGCCAAGTTTTCTGGTTTTACAAGAAAAAAGCACTCTGGGAAGCCCACATCAGGTATTCATTTAGCGTGATTTTAATCTATCCTTCCACACTTACGTGTTGCTGGGACAGAGAGGGCATTTAACTGCTGAGGGGTGAGTATTGCTGAGTCTTCATGGGCAGGAGGGAGTTGAATGAGGTGGAAGGACCTGGAACATGGGGACGGGGAGATCATTGTGTGAACAGCAGAAGATACGGGGGAAATGACCCTCCCAGGGCTCCAGGACAAAAAATCTCAGAGATAGGGATGATGTTGGGGGTAGCTTTGGACACAGGGATGTTGGGGAAGCCCCTGCAAGGGGTGGGTGGAAGGTGTAGAGCAGCAATTAGATGGAAAGAGCAGGGAGGAGGTCATTTAAGGACGGTGGCTGTAGAGGGCTGGTTGGGGATGGTTCTCAGAGCAAAATTAGGAAAGTGCGTGCACATGCAATGACAAGCAAGCCCCTCAATCATTTTCTTGAGTGCTTCCCTCCTACTCAGCTCTCTGGCTGACTTAGCTTCTCTGCCCAAGACATCAACAATCCCCTCCAGCTATATCATAATAGCAATGTTGAAAGCTAAGGAAGGTGCAGATGGAGACAAAACGGCCAAACGCTGGGTCACAGGATGACTTCAGTGCTTGCCCTGGACCCAGCACAATGAGATTCAGATCTGAGCCTCCAGGAGTGGTGACAACATTCAATTACCCCGAGATGAAGAGGTTCATCTGCCATCAGAGCCAGATCCAGAGCCGCTGGAAATCGCCATGGCTCTGCTGAACTGCTGACATGGGGCCATCATCCTTTTCCACCAGCTGTAGGATCCTTGGGGGTCTCCGTAATGGCATTTTCTGTTGCTCTTTGTGGGTAGATGGATCACGTATCCCTTGATGCTCAGAGGACCATCAGCTGAACTGCACACGTGCTTTCAAGGGTATGCTTCACTAAAGCCGTGATAGGAAAACGGTCTGTGTGTCCCTAGTTAAAAGGAGCTGGTGATTTAGGGTCCGACTTTCCCTGCAGTCTGTGATAATGCTCCTATTGACTGCAGTGAGAGCTTAATTAGGGGCTTTAAATCCACACCTGGTAAATATCATCTGAACGGCTGGATCTTTAAAAAAAAAAAAAAAGAAAAAAAGAAAAAGCTCCCCTTTTGCTCGTTTCCCAGATCTGCAGTCCCAGGCACTCAGGAGGAACAGCAGCTGATGCCCGCGTGCTCTCGAGACTGACTCCTCTTTCATACACTCACTCAACTATGTAACATTTATACAATCCAGCAGGCTCCATCTCATAACTCCAGGCGATTCTGAAAGAAAAGGAGATAGCATCAGTATCATAAACCCAACCTCACATCGTCTGCTTTCATGCTTCAGCTACCCTAATGTTTATAGATCACATATCCCAACCACTTCAGTTCAGCTTGCGACTGGTTTTCAAGTCTGCGGGCTCCAGGAAAAGACATAATGGGCTGTTCAACTGGAACTAAGGGAAATAAAACCCCTTTATGTTCACTCGCATGTATTCGTTTTACTGCCCTGGTCATTCTATATTTGTCAAATGTCTTTTGAGGTTTATCTGAAGTATTTTTATGTACAAATTTTCTTGGAAGTTTACCTTTAATTCTTAAAAACTGTCCTAAAAACCCACACTGGAAATGTCAAGGTGACATCAAATGTTGTTTGAGGATTTGTAAGGGATTTATTTCAGTTTTATGTGATGTAGTGGTAAGAAAAAAAAATATGTTTATGTGAAGAGCCTTGTAGTAACTGAAAACAAACCTAAAAACATCTTCCAGTGCGCATTTGGTATTTTTTAACCCATACATTTCAGGAACCAGCTATAAATGCACACACTGTGCACCTCTCCAAGGTCAATGCTGTGTCTCCTTTGGGGCTGGCAGCAATGAGTGGGCTCTCTGTGTTACTCCAGGGTGCAGGAGCAGGGAAGGACCCGGAGGTGATTCTGATGGCTGCTTCCCATCAGCCTTCTCCTTCCCTGATGCACCAAGGCAAGACATTTGCTGCAGCACTCTTCATTAAAGCCATGTTGCCTATTTGCTGCCTACTATCTGGAGTGACCCCACAACAGATCATAGAATCACAGAAGGGTTTGGGTTGGAAGGGACCTGAAAGATCATCTCATTCCAACCCCCCTGCCATGGGCTGGGACACCTCCCACTAGCCCAGGTTGCCCAAAGCCTCATCCAGCCTGGCCTTGAACCCCTCCAGGGATGGGGCATCCACAGCTTCTCTGGGCAACCTGTTCCAGTGTCTCACACCATCACAGGAAAAATATTCTTCCTAAGATCTAATCTAAATCTACCCTCTTTCAGCTTAAGACACACAGCTTTGAGAAATAATTGACTGTCTGTGGTCTCAGAGTCTGAAGATCTTATTTTCTGAGGGAAATTGTTTTGCAGGGACATCTTGGGCTCTGCTGCAAAATACCTGGTGTGGTCAGTCTGAGCAAAAGCTGTGCTGTCAGGATTTCTCATAAATTTCAGTATGAAGCTCCATCTTCTCAATAATCAAAACCTCCTCTCCAGAAGACTAGGTGCAGAAGAAAAACCCAAATTAGGACTCCCTAAAATGGACAGTTGGCTGTGTGAGAGCAACAACTTTACTAGCCACTGGGGAATCTACACCACTTAACACTGTTCACTAGTTTCACACTCAAATTACTTGTTTTCTTTTGTTGCCCTCCTCTGTTGCCTCATGCCAGAAGATGATGTTGCCACTGCCGTCACTAAAAGATGGCAATTTTCAGCTGCATTGCCCAAAGTTCACCAAAACCTTAAACCTCTATAGAGCTTCCCTAAAGAGCCAATTCTATAGGTGGGGAAACTGAGGTTTAGAAATTGAACAGCAAGACTCGTGAGAGCATCCCCATTGTAGATGAACTATTCTCCTCCCAGAAAGATGGGAGAGAGGTGTTAGTAATGGGCCGTTCTCAAACCTGAAAGGAGTTTTCCCGTATGTTATATTCACACCTTGGACAGGAGGATTTCCAACACACTTATCAGGGTATAATCCCCTTGCTGGCGATGAACAGCTTCTCGGCTCGCACGTGGGTAGCTGCTGCCTACTAGCACACAGGGTTCTGGAAAAGGTGCTGAAAAAGAAACTACCTAGTCATTTCTGGCTCCATTTCTTGGATAATTTGGAGAGAAAATTATTTCATTCCTGGTATTCATCTCTCTCATTCAACCTCATTATTTCCTCCGCATTTCTTTTTTCTTTCCTTCAAGGTCCAGAAGAAGCAAACCTCCAGAAACAAACATATGAGCCCTTAGTGTCCAATGCAAAGGCTGTTTTGTAATGCAAGGAGAGTCTTCTGTTCAGAGACCCAGCTGCCTATAGCTAAGCAAGCTCTTCAATGCACAGACTGTCTTTAGTTTCTCCTCTTACATGACTATGGCTGATATTAAAGTAATATTTTTTTTTAAAAGCCAATTGTGTTGCATTAGGTACATCTCTGACCAGTGGCTCCTTAGTAAAACCCAGCTCTGGCTGAATGAGAGCTGTGTGTAGTAGTGGGGTGCAGAGAAATCCCAGGATGGACATTGCTCATTCATTCAAAGCACAGATCTCTCAATCAGGACTGACATCTCACCTCCCTTGGTTTCTGTGCTGTGGCTGCTGGAGAAGAAGTGGAAAATAACAAGTACAGAAGGTGAAAAATAAGGTACTACAGGCATTGTAAATGTGGTAGTTAAAGTATACGAGATATGGAAAGGAGCCTCCAGCCTTGCCAAGGAATTCTGTCTTTTCATCGCTGTGCAGATAAATGGCTTTTAAACCATTCGCGTTGGTTTTGAATGTCTAGAATTCAGAGTTAATCTGAACAGAACCAAATTTTATAGTAGGCACCAGAGCAGGTTTGTTTTCCAATGGCTTTTCCAGGGACCCACCGCTCCAGACTGCACAGGATAAATGGGAAAAACTCTGGAAACACTTCTGTCGCCCTCTTGGTCGGCTGCCGGCGAGAGAAGCACACTGAGATTGAGTTACATCAAAGACGCGCAGAGACACAGCAACAGAGTCACTAAACCCCAGAATCCTTCACATCTCTACTCTGTATGAAGTCTGGATAAATCAGAAGCAAATTCTCCTTGCTCAACAGCTCTGGAGGGATTCCTGGCTGGGGGAGACGAGGTGGGATGCTGAAATCAGTGTCCAGCTCAGACGGTCTCACCCAGGTCCTGCAAACTGTAGAGATCGGATGGTGATACCTTGATGAAGATTTGTTGTTACAGCAGCATCTCTGCTTCTGTTCAATTCATATTCCATCCCCTACGCTCCCTGGAAATGATTTATGGCACTTTTTTACCCCTTGCAGACGGCACCCTGGATCAAACTGCACTGAGGATTTGTTGGTTGCAATGCAAAGGGGGGAAAATGTCATAATAAAACAACAGACTGTCGGGAGAATAAACTGCTGTGGTGTCTTCACAGGAGAACAAGCTGCACTGCCTCAATAAGCTGTAGGGATAGATCCCATCAGCGTCTGTGGGATACAGGCACCCAAAACACATAAGCTGCAAAATGCATCTCAATATTCCTCAGAGAAAGGCAAATGGATCATTCTCATATTTATGCTGGTGTTAGCCTTTGTTATAGCTTTTGCCCACTGCATTTTGGTTTTTTCTTCCTGGTGATGGAAAAGTGTCACCTGGAGTCTTTTCTGGTGTTTCCCTCCTGAGAAAGGTTGAGTGGGAATCTCACAGCAGAGCACATTCTCATGGTCTCAATCTTCATCGTGTTGGCTGAAGATTTCCAAGGATGGGGCCAAAGCTGGTCTCACTGGGATCACTTTCCCTCCCATGTCCCAGCCCCTGGGTACACATCATCCATGTCCCAAGGCTCCCAGGGCATGCATGTGCTTGGTGGTAAGTGCAGCAGGAGGATGGCTGAGCTGGCACCGGGCAGCTTGGTGCTCCTTCATGGAGTCACATGGAGCTATCGCCTGCCTTTGACTCAACAACCTGAAAGCCCAGGATAGGCAGAGGAGCTGGGAACAGGGCAGCTCCCAACCTAGCTCTTCATTCAGAGCTGCCACAAAAACACCCTGGTCCAACCCTTAACAGGGAACAAAGGAGAATGCTTCAACTTGACGTTCCTCCAAGCATCTGGGGAGGTCTCTTGGTTGCCCCTTCAACAGTGAGTCATGTGCTGAGAGGAGACCAGAGTCTTGCTGAAGTTCGTCTGAGAGGTTCCAGGTGGCATCAAAAAGATGCAAATGAAAGACTTTTCTCAACATGCATTTAGGGCTCCTGGTTCCGTTTCCTTGGCTTCTGGGATTTTGTCATGTACGCAATCACATCAAGCTGATTTAAAGGGGGATTACCTGAGCAGTGAGGCATAGGGAGCAGATGGACTAGTCCCCAAGAAGTTCTGGAACAGCTGAAGTCCAATTCAGATCATGTGTCTCTCTAATCTTGGTAATTCTGGAATAGGTAAGGACACAGGGACATTTATACCTGTGCCCGTGTTGTCACTAGACCCTGATGTGACCCTCCAGGTTAACTTTGCAGGTCCAGGTCACAAGGAACTGAAAATTAGTTTATCATAGCTGCACTTAGCAATCCAGGGTGGTGATTTTCCTGGTCTTGGTCTCTTTCCCAGAAGACAGGTATCTCACCTGGCTGGCAGGCTGAGCAGGGATGAAAGGACAGACAGGGCAGCTGGGTCACAGCTGGCCAGGTTAGCCATAAATCCCATTTTTAGAGCAGCAGAGAGATCTTGCAAGCTGGCAAGGAAGATGGACCAAAGAGTTCCCCATGGTAGAATATTTTTTCATCTGCAGATTGTCTGCTGCCTCCTTACAGCCCTACCTTGCTGCTGTGATCCAAGTCCAACCAATCCTTTGGGACTATGTCTCCACTATCTCCCTACAAACATGAGTGCCCAGGCTGGGAGCCCGCTGGCTCACCAAGCAGAGCTCCCTGTTCTCACAGCCACCGCCGCAGCTGAACCGATTTGTCATCCGAGCGAGCTCTGTTTTCACAGCCCCTGCAAGCCTGTTTCAGGACTTTGCTGATCTGATGCTTAGGAAACTTCATTTAATTTCCAGCCTAAATTTACTCCAGGCCAATTAAAACCTACTTGTTCTTGTGCCAACATTTTTTTTTCTTTCACTCCAGTGTTTCTTTTTGCTCCCGGCTATTTTTACCTTTCATGTGTAACAGCACTCATTTCCCCTCTCAGACGCTGTTGTGCAGAGCTAAAAAAAGCCAAGCTCTGCCGTGTCCCCTCCAACGACAAGTTCTCCATCCTCCTGTCCATGTCCTGGCACTTCTCTGCAGCTGCAGGTCTGAATGGCTCATTCATGGACAGGACTGACCAGTCCTGGAGGAGATATTCCAGATGCACTCTTATCAACAGCTCACACTTTCCCAAGCAGTAAATACAAAGATCCACAAAATATCGCTCCTGAAGGAACATTGGATGTGTATCTCTCTCATTTTTTCTCTTCCACTTCCCTATACCCAGAGAGGAGATGAAAAAGTGATGAGGAGCAATGGTANGCTGCTGTGATCCAAGTCCAACCAATCCTTTGGTTGAAAGATAGTTCCTGGGGACTATGTCTCCACTATCTCCCTACAAACATGAGTGCCCGGGCTGGGAGCCCGCTGGCTCACCAAGCAGAGCTCCCTGTTCTCACAGCCACCGCCGCAGCTGAACCGATTTGTCATCCGAGCGAGCTCTGTTTTCACAGCCCCTGCAAGCCTGTTTCAGGACTTTGCTGATCTGATGCTTAGGAAACTTCATTTAATTTCCAGCCTAAATTTACTCCAGGCCAATTAAAACCTACTTGTTCTTGTGCCAACATTTTTTTTTCTTTCACTCCAGTGTTTCTTTTTGCTCCCGGCTATTTTTACCTTTCATGTGTAACAGCACTCATTTCCCCTCTCAGACGCTGTTGTGCAGAGCTAAAAAAAGCCAAGCTCTGCCGTGTCCCCTCCAACGACAAGTTCTCCATCCTCCTGTCCATGTCCTGGCACTTCTCTGCAGCTGCAGGTCTGAATGGCTCATTCATGGACAGGACTGACCAGTCCTGGAGGAGATATTCCAGATGCACTCTTATCAACAGCTCACACTTTCCCAAGCAGTAAATACAAAGATCCACAAAATATCGCTCCTGAAGGAACATTGGATGTGTATCTCTCTCATTTTTTCTCTTCCACTTCCCTATACCCAGAGAGGAGATGAAAAAGTGATGAGGAGCAATGGTATTAAGCTGAAAGGGGGAAGATTTAGATGAGATATGAGGAAGAAATGTTTTCCTGTGCGGGGGGTGAGGCAGTGGCCCAGGGTGCCCAGAGAAGCTGTGGATGCCCCATCCCTGGAGGGGTTCAAGGCCAGGCTGGATGAGGCTTTGGGCAACCTGGGCTAGTGGGAGGTGTCCCTGCCCATGGCAGGGGGTTGGAACGAGATGATCTCTAAGGTCCCTTCCAACCCAAACCCTTCTGTGATGCTATTACTCTTTTTTTGTGCTTTCCTTTTGCAGATGTCTCTTGGGTTCAGGTCAGGAGGCAAAGGCACGCTGGAAGAAAAATGCTTTGAAGCTCATTCTGTGTTTCAAAGAGCCAAAAATGAAAGAAACAAACCCCACAAGAAATAAATTCCAACATGAGGAGACAACTAGCTAGATCCTAAGTCATTTCCACTTAATAATGTTCCACTCCATTCCCTTCCCTTCCCCTTCCCTTTCCCCTTTTCATTCCCCTTCCTCTTCCCTTTCCTTTTCTCCCTAGAAAGGTCATAAAACTTTCAGTCTTTCATAAGCAAGATGACGGATTTGGAAATTAAAAGTCATCTCTGGAATGGAGACACTAGAAGGACAAGCGTGTTATTGTTATTTTACAGATAATTAATAGCTTGATCATGACATGCCACAGGGACGTTGCCATCAGCATCCAGAACTTCGCCTTGTTAAACTCCTGCTCAAACTCCGTGTTTCTTGATGGGAAGCAAAAAGCCAACCAGCCTCTGCACATATCTCATCTATGGGATGAATTTCACTCGCTAATGAACAAAACCACATACTCTGCTCGGATGATGGTGCCACGAATGGTGAGTCATTGGCCAAGGAATGTAAGCCAGTATTTTTAATTTGGCCTGAATTTAAGGTGCTTGGGTTTTCACAGGTGATAAGTGTCAGCACCACCTCCTAGAGACATCACTGCGAGCTCAGAAATCATCTTCACTATTACTGTAAATGCTCAAATAACAGACACATGCTTTCTCTGGATTTTGCCTTTCAAAATTGTGGTGAAATCATTATTTTCATCTATTAAAAAAAATTATGATAATATGTTATTAGGTACCGGCCAGGGAATGCAGTCAGACAAATGCAACACTAAAGTGTTGCCAATTCTTGTGATTTTATCTGGACCTTTATTACATGTTTTAAAAACCCTAGACTTCGGAGTCATGGGATTAGATACAAATCTCAGGTTTCTCTTCTTTGTTTTTCCTTTTAATAAAGGGAAGGAAAGAAAGTTTGAAAACTTCTTGTAGGTATATTCTGTTGATTCAAAAAACAGACGAAAAACTGGCTGGCAAAAAGAATTTTAAAATGTAAATTAAAACTGGAAACTGTTAAAGAATATTTTACTATATATATCAAAAAAAACATAGACCCACAGCTGAATAAGAAGAGTAAACTAGGTTTTTAAAAAGCTGCTTTACAAGGGAAGTGAATGCAGCTATGAAAAGAATAATAAAACTCCAATTTGCAATAACTGGGGAAACTTGACAGGAAAAAATAGAAACTGGAAATTGTATAGATTGCTGGGGAAGAGAAATACCCCAGGGAAGGAACAGGAGGAGAACAAAGATGAAACAATAAGTAGGAGGTTTTAATATACCAAAATCAGAAAGAATCCAAAGTGGTTCATGGACAGACGTGGATGGATGTGGAAGGACATGACAGACTTTTTAACAATAGTTCAGAAGTGGTAAATGTCTTCAGGAAACATTTGTATTCCAGATTGGGGGAAAATATGATATATTACATGATGATGATTAAATACTTTCCATTGAAGCAGAAAAAAAACAAACATGTGAAAGAATAGTTAGTAAAATCAGATAATTAGATATTAGATATCTGTATAACTGGCATCCAGAGATACAAAAGAACTAACCGAGGACCGGTATGTGCTGTTGAGTTTGAGAAATAACTTCCACCCTGGGAACAGAAAAAGTCCTTTTTCCAGAGAAAAAGGGGAAAAAAAAAGTATTTCCAGAGAAATAACCTGGGTAACTTGGGGCTATCAGCCTAACACCAGTCATTAAAAAAATGGTGGAGTCATTTGATAGGCAAAGATGACAGCATAGATGTAGCATATTTCCACATAAATCCTGTGAGTTACACCACAAAATTTCTCTTAAGAAATTGGAACCACTGGATAATCAACATGATATAGATTTAAAGGGATAAAAGTGTCAGACAGGTCCGAAATGGGTGTACAAATGCTTACGTACATCTTTGACCCACTACATTTCATAGCTGTACCCTAGATGGATTTGTCTGTAGCCTTACATTATTTAACATTTTTATTGATGGCTAAGAAAAAAAACATAAAAATTGTTATGGGTAAACATAGCAGGTGACACTGGGATTGGAAAGAACAATAAAAATCAAGGCAGATTGCTAACAGAAGGCAGTTTGCTGTGGTGGGTACGCTGAGCACAAGGAAATTACTTGTAATTTCACATGATCCAATATAAGACCACATGCTTAAGAATTACACATACTGGCCTGATCTACCAAATGGGGGTAGGAGACATGGTTCAACTCTCTGGAAGTCAGTAATTCCATCATGGACTTGGAGGTCATGGTGGATACTAGTCAAACATGAGGGTCTAAGCAGTCCTGTGAAAAAGATGATCATAACAGTCCTTTCTGGGCTTGAAATGCATTCTTGGCATCAAGAACAACTCACAGCAGTGTTATTCTGGACACAGAGATGTGTTAGAACCAGTCTTGTGATACTGGCCCAGGATAAAGGCTCACCACCTTATTGATGGACTCTAGAAACCAGAAACTGAGGTATTCAGTCTCACCTGGAAGCCAGCTCCAAACATCTGAAGTGTCTGAAAAGGCTTGGGTTGGTCCTGGGAGAGGACTAGGTTCCTCACTGCCAGTCTGTAGCACCCAGTCCCAACTTGCTGGTGAGATGCAGGTGTGGTGGCATCCCTCAACAGACAGCTGAGGTCATTCCAGCAATTCTTGGTGGGGTTTATTTTACAATTCTTCTTAATATCTCATCTCCATCTCCCCTCTTGCAGCTTCAAACCATTCCCCCTCATCCTATCATTCCACTCCCTGATCCAGAGCCCCCCCATCTCTCTGGAGCCTTCTCTTCTCCAGGCTGCACACCCCCAACTCTCTCAGCCTGTCCTCGCACGGGAGCTGCTCCAGCCCTCGGACCATCTCCGGGGCTCCTCTGGCCCCGCTCCAGCAGGTCCATGTCCTTCCTTTGCTGAGAGGATGCTGAACTGTGTGTTTTATGTGGCTGATCATAGGGTACAACCACCCTGTACAGTGTGGGTACTCAGACACCACAGTGAGGAGCAGGGGAGAACATCTGGAGGACACAATAAACAAAAAAGAAAGAAAAGCAAAGGGTCATGATTGCAAACAGCCTCGATTAGACCCTTCCAAAAAGGTGCTTAGCATCTATTAATCTTTTCTTGTTTCTGCCAGTCCCAATCACAGTACCCACGAATCTCAGCACACTGCTCAAACCAGTCCTTCAGGAGATGCTTGTGCCACCAGGGATACAGCAATAGAGGAAAGGAGCAGAGAAAGGAGCCAGCCCCAAATTGAAATATCTGAAACCATCAGCAAGAGCTACAAGGCAGGGGGGAAACAAAACAGACAAGAGGCCAACTCAATGGCTTTCAAGTGCTATCCCTTTCTCCTACCTTTCACTTGACTGTCCTGATGGAAGTCCTTCTGGGAAGGGTTTGTCTTTGGTCCAGTGATACAGATCTTCACACTTATTTGTGCCCTAGACGGTAGTGCAATAAGGCTCCTTAGTAATAAAAATTAGGTAGGGGGATTTGTAAAATACACGGCACTGGGGATTTGAAAGTGCAGAGTACCTGCTTCTTGGCTTGGCAGCCCTTCTGCAGCTCTGTTCTCCATCTGCACGGAGAATAAAGGCTCCAGGGAAAATAAAAGCCCTGCTCGTGCACTAAAGCAGCAAGGCTTACTGAAGCGAAAGAGGGAAATCGCAGCTCTGCAGGAAGCAGTGGCAAAATTCTTATTGCCATTAGCGAGGCCAGGGCTTTGCCCAACATTTTTCATTGAGGTTTTGGATATGGTACCCGCTGGTTTCTTAGTCACGGATCTTTTGGGGTGAAAGAGCTTGTCAGCGGTCCTGCAGCGAAAAGGAAGACGAGGAATGAAAGGAAAGTACAGGGAGTCTGATGGAGCTTGCTTGAATTCCTCCGAGAGAAGGAAAAGGATTTATCCTGTTCCTGGGCATATGGCAACAGAGCAGAGCCCTTTCTGCTTGCGATATCACACGGCTAATAAAACTCCCGTGCTCCACACTCAGCAGATGGTTTTGTGGCTGATGCATGAACCAGAATGAGATCCTGTTCCCTTTCCCTGCAGCTTTCCCGGCTCTGCAGTGCTAGAAAGAGCAAAGGTCACCTGCAAGTTACTGAATATGTTGATAATATAGCAGCACAGGGCTGTTAAACCCTGACAGCTTGAATGAGGGATCATCCAGGAGCGGCGGGGAAGGAGAGATGAGTGAGATTTCAAACGCGGCGTTGAGAGATACCGCAGAATCTTTCATCAGAAAGGGGAAGATATTTTAAAAGCTGCCTCTGCTGAGTGAGACTTTACAGGACCGCGGTGACATAGCAGACTCCGAGGTTGACCTTCCCCAACTGGCCACCTCCCTGCACCAAAAATGTTCCCAGCCCATGCGTGGACCCCCATGCAGCAAATTGCACCTTCACAATGATGGGTTCACTTTCTCAGTTGCCTTTCCCAGGCCACGTGGCAGCATCAAGAGATCCTCTGCCAAGGGGCTGAAACCCCTTGAGTCCTGCTGGCTTTGCTGAGCAATTTTACACCCCGTAGTTTGGACATGAGCTGTACTCAGAGTTAGACTCATAATCATATTTGGAAAACTTTACATGGAGATATACATGGAGAAGAATAAAGGTTCTTGTGGCAGCTTGGACCAGGACTGTGCAGTGCAGA
The DNA here is from genome assembly GCA_013400615.1 of Syrrhaptes paradoxus. Taxonomy (NCBI): domain Eukaryota; kingdom Metazoa; phylum Chordata; class Aves; order Pterocliformes; family Pteroclidae; genus Syrrhaptes; species Syrrhaptes paradoxus. The sequence goes on along the minus strand of VZTO01028105.1, from coordinate 94,075 downwards.
AGTATTGTAAATCATAGAATCACAGAATGGTTTGTGCTGGAAGGGATCTTAAAGATCATCTTGTTCCAACCCCCCTACCATGGGCAGGGACACCTCCCACTAGCCCAGGTTGCCCAAAGCCTCATCCAGCCTGGCCTTGAACCCCTCCAGGGATGGGGCATCCACAGCTTCTCTGGGCAACCTGGGCCACTGCCTCACCCCCCGCACAGGAAAACATTTCCTCCTCAGGTCTCATCTCACTCTCCCTTTTTTCATCTTAAAACCATTACCCTTTGTCCTGTCCCTCCACCCCCTGATCAAGAGTGCCTCCCCATCTCTCCTGTAGCCCCCTTTCAGTACTACACATGACTGTCTCTTGTTGGCATAAATCTATCATATCTCTCCATTTGCCATAAAGGAAACAGCTGAGGACTAGGCAACACCCAAACCAACAAATTCAAGACTTTCTTAATCAGAAAAGGTAAGCATGAAAATACAAAGGGTGTAAATGGTGCAGTGATGATTTCCTGAGTCTGCAGTTTTGGGTTTGAGAGGTACCAGCTCTATTGACCCTGTGCGTGCTCTCCAGGACCTTGCTCTTCACCTGTGATGTCTGAGTGGTGCAGGAGGCTGTAAGGATTCAACCCTGCAGAAAATCTGGGCAAAAAGAGGAGGAAAAATTCTCCAAGCTGCTGAAACCCTCCCTGCTGCCTCCCTCCTCGTTACTCTGCTGTGGACTCCAATAAATAGCAAACAGCTGCTGGGGCTCATTCCTTGCTGGTATATAATGGTAAGAAGTTTCCAAATGGAGCTCAAAAAAAAAATAATAATCCTCTAGTAACAGCATACCTTCCCTAAACTGCTTCCAGCACAACCGTTCCACACAAATCATCCCATAAACACTTTTGAAGCCCCCAGTAAAGCATGCACGGCCTCTGCTGATTTTATTAGCAAAAACTCCTCAGGAGTAAATTGAGAGCAGGCGGCCACTCCTGGTGCCAGAATCCCCCTTCTTCTCTTCTCTTCTCTTCTCTTCTCTTCTCTTCTCTTCTCTTCTCTTCTCTTCTCTTCTCTTCTCTTCTTCCTTCCCTTCTCTTCTCCCTTCCCTCTTCCCTTCCCTCTTCCCTTCCCTTCCCTTCCCTTCCCTTCCCTTCCCTTCCCTCCCTTCCCTTCCCTTCCCTTCTCCCAGTTCCTCAGGACTTCCTCCAGTCTCGAGTAGTGCAACATGGGCTGTGATGTTCAGAGCCTCTTTTTGCTTGTCCGCTGTCCAGCTCTGCCTGCGAAATAACCCCACCAGGATGGGGCAACCCTTGCAAGCCCCCAGCCCCGCTCGTGGATGCTGATTCTTCCCAGGGTTTCAGCAGGCATCGCTGTACTGGGCAGGGGCATTTCTGGGGGCAAAAGGAAGCTCAAGAGATGGACAAGGGTAAATGCTACCCTCTCTCTGCCATTGGTGCTTACAGAAAGAGCCCTCCTGTGACCACAATGCACTTAAATATGAAACTGGAGTGTGGGCTGCCATGAGCACGGGGAAGATGCTGCTGGGAGGGATGCCTGGGCATGAAATCAAAACCCAAAAAAACAGAAGGAAGACCAAGCTTTCAAACCCAGCAGCTGCTTTCATACCCATTGAGATAGCCAAGCAAGGAGGACAGGGGCACGGCAGCTTCCCCAAACTGGGAAGCGTTGGCTCAGGAGAGGCTGCAGGGCAACAATGAGGGGAGGGGGGGCTGGCAGCAAGGACCATTTCCACCAGCTGTTATTGCAAATCATTCCCATGGCCAGGAGCCCAGGTTCATCCAAAAGTGGCTACAGATGGGCACGATGGAAATCTCACTCCTCAGAGCTGTTGCACTGATAAAAGGAGCCATCACAGGAGCTGTAGGACATGTGCAGCCACTGGAAGCTGGTGCTGAGTTATTGCATGTCTCATAAGCCCCAAGCTCAGGCTGAAAGTTTTCCCATCAGTGGCATATCCAAAATGGCTTTTTTTAATGTGGATTATTTGGTGTCTAGCAACACAGTTGAGCTCAGGTCTTTCCTTTGCTGTGGGAACTGGTGGATTCTCTCCTTTCTATCAGTTTTCACAGAATTTGCAGAAACTTCGTCTCTCTGAGTTCTCTTTTGCTCTGCCAGAGCTGGACCAAATGACCAGGGGTTTCAAAGCTCTGTAGGGGGACACAAGTATACCCACACATTGTATGACCAAATAAACTTTGTTTCCTTTGGAAACCAGGCTGAAAAAATAAATCCTGAGCATGCTCAGCACTGCTGCACTTCACTTTCCTTTTTCTACTGCAGATTTCTGAAAATAATAATTCCTAATAAAGTTCATCTTGAATTTATCTGGTTTAAAGTGTCCATGTGGAAGCTGAGCCTCTGGCAGAATTATTCCTGTATCAACTTAAGCTTCATCAAGAGGAATAAAATTATAAAACTGGGAGTTTTTACACTGGCATTTCCTACATCTTGACTTTAAAGCTGTGAAGTTCCTTGGATGTAGTGTTATTTGTAACAAAGACCAATGACGGTAAGAATGGAGGCATGACCTTACTGGAACAGATCAAAGGGGCTGTCTGTCCCAGTAACTCACTTCTGACATTAGCCTATGCTGAGGAAAAGGCTATTGGAAATCAGGGATGAATAATACCAGCTCACAGATCTAAGGTGCCCTCAATCCTACAGAGTTTTAGCAACTTAAAATGATACAGACAGAGAAATCATCCCATCCACCAGTGAAATACAGTCAACTCTAGCAAAGCTTATTAGTCTGGATGAGAACATACGGAAGGAGGCTGGGAAAATGTCTCTCTTGGCTCCCTGCTTGCCCAAAGGTTGCATTTGGGTCCAGCCTCTCAGGTTCATGTGCCCTGAAGCCTCTCTGGTGTCCTGTCTCTCTCTGGCATATCTCAGAGGAGGTTTTATCTCACCTGGAAGGGACCATGGGCAGCAGTGCAGAAGACCACCAAGGAGAGGGCTTCCCTCCTGTACTGCCCAGGATGTGAAAACTCAACTAGTGTTCCCCACTTGCACCCTTCAGAGCTCATCTAAGGGTCCCATTTGCATGGGATACAAACTTCGGAAGGTTTCCACAAGATTAACCTGGAATTCATAAGATTTTTTTTTTCCTAAGTCTTCACAGTGACTTGGTCAAATGAAGCTATGAGTGTGACAAAAGCCTCCCTGTGCCCTTTTCTTGAAAGGCAGATACAGCACCATCCTGCCTCGCAAGGCAATGGGGAGCCATACCAAAGATGATGAGATGTTCACAGCTCAGCAGTGCAGGAATTAGACCAGGTGAAGGTAAGAAACGCCATCACGACCCAGCGTGGAGGTCACGTCCAGGAGCCTGTCTCCAACTAGGGCCAGCACAAGCATTTTCAGAGGAAAAGCCCAGAAAACATGTAATAGCCAACCCATAATGGCTTTATAAACATCAGTTTATTTCTAGTTTCTAGGATCCAAATATTAGCAAACAAATATTATTCTAGACACACATCTGGGCATTGGCTATGACTGTTAACTGCTTCCAGAAAAAGATGGGCCAGGCTGCAAATCCAGCCCTCAAAAATGAGGAAATGTCATCTCTGCCCGTTTTCTCTCTCCAGGAACACCAACAGCAGGAGGTTTCAGGCACCGCGGGAGCATTGGGCCAGCAAACCCCTGTGGTTCCTTCTCGGAAACCTTTTCACAGCTTTCTGCTTATCCTTCACACTTCAAAGGCACCCACCACCTGGCTGGTCTTGGTTTTTCTGACAGAAGCAACTCTGCCTGCAGCTCCAGCTCTGCCACAGACTTCATACAGGAGCTTAAGCAAGATCTTGAGCGGATGAGTTCTCGGAAATAAACAACGACATCTTCTTGGGCTATTCAGTCCAGCATAAGCTGTATTTGCTTGCACATCAGTCAGTACAAATGGGGTTGCATCTGCTTTTCCTGGGGCTTAACGTAACACAAATAATATAAATTATTTCCTCTTTTGTCAATGGTTTAAAACAAGAAGAGTAATGCAGGAATAAATTTTTTTTTTAAACAGTACTTCTTTTTTTGTTGTTTTGCTTTTTCAAAAGCGTAACAGGCGGTGTCAGACCTAAAAATCCCAGCACATAAATGGGAACATCCTTGCTTGAATTCTGCTGTTGCGTCTGCTTTACGTTCATCATGAACAGACACTCTGAGCAAACGCAGTAAGAAGGCATGCTCTCAGTACATTAAGCTTGCTCACTTTTATCATCCACATATGACTGTTCCCCCTGCGAAAATATTTTCTAATATCCTTGATTCAGATCTACAAACCGAGCCCTCAGTCTGTGTGAATCCATGCTCAATGGCTGTGATTTTTCACCACTCCGAGGTGAGACGTAGGGTCACTTGGGAACAAACTCAGTTCTCACAGAGTCTAAATAAAAGTCAGTGACTTAATTTGCAGAGTCCTCCATCAGCCTAAAAGGTTTATACAAATGGAGTAACAGTTTGGACAAAGTCTCAATCCCAGCCATAAATCTTCAAGATATTAAAGCTCCTCATGGGCTTTTAGATCTTGCACTAGGTTGGAGGATGTCTTGAAACCACATGGAGTCCTTTATACCATTAAGGTTGCGTAGCCCAGCTCATCAAGTAGGAGGTGGTGAACATTTCCAAAGGATGCTATCATTAAGCTCCATCAGTTCGTATACAATGGACCAGGCCCTCTCAGCAAGCCTGCAGAGGATGCCAAAGTCGGGGGATGGTTAATGTGAACAGGGACGTTTTTCAAAGAAATAAGATGGATAAATGGATGAACAGGAACCTCATGAAGTTCAATGTAGAGAAATGTAACGTTCAGTATATGGGGTGAAATAACCCCACACAGCAGCACAGGCTGGGGACAGATGAAGAGACCCAGGGGTCCTGGTGGACTCTGACATGTCCATGAGCCAGCATTGTGTCTTTGCAGCACAGGATGGATTATCAAGAGGACCACGTCTGGGCACTGAGTCCAGTTTGGGCTCCTCAGTACCAGGTAGATGGTGATAAACAAGAGCCAGTACAGCCCCAAGCAGCCTGATGTGCTGGGTCTGCTTTGAGCGGGTCTTAGACCAAAGACACGCAACCCCTGGAGGTTCCCTCCAGCCTGTTATACTGCAATTCTTTAAATCTGAATTTTTATTCTTCTTCCTACTGCACCATGACTCAGCCACAAACCTTTTTCTAGGCAAATTGTAAAGCCAACAAAGCCAAAACTCCCATGTAATCCCAGTCCTCCTATTTGCCAAGCAATTGCCCTGCATCTTACAGAATCAGGAAAAAATGACAGCTTCACTGAAAAGTGCAAACCAAAGCATGCAAACCATTATACATATATATATATATATATGGAATTTTGTACTTCTGTTCTGCTGCATGGGATGATGCAGATGTCTTGAGACACAAATGCATCACAGAGAGCTGTGGGGCCAGGGATGAATCTGACCTTTCCCAAAGGCTGAGAGTGTCTGTGGGTTGCACCCCAGCAATGCTTTCTCACTCGTGTTTCATGAGGTAGAGCTGCCTGTTGATCGTGAGGTAGGGGACATGGGGTGGATATAGTAGTTCTTGCATTTAGCTGGGTACATCACACATTTATGAAAGATCTTTAAAAAGAAGTGCCAAAGGAAGCTTGAGTGTGATGAAAGGTGGAGACCACTGAACTGGATACAGATGTATTATAGAATAATAGATGGTTTGGGTTGGAAGGGACCTGAAAGATCATCTCACTCCAACCCCCCTGCCATGGGCAGGGACACCTCCCACTAGCCCAGGTTGCCCAAAGCCTCATCCAGCCTGGCCTTGAACCCCTCCAGGGATGGGGCATCCACAGCTTCACTGGGCAACCTGGGCCAATGCCTCACCTCCCTCACAGGAAAAAACTTTTTCCTAATATGTAATCTAAATCTGCCCTCTTTCACACTAAAACTATTACCCCTTGTTCTATTGCTACTCTTGCCTAAATAGCACCAAATGTAGGACAGCAATGTAACAGGCATTTGTGTTGGTACCCATCAGCCTGGTCCAACAGAAGCACTAGTCGCCTACCAACCATGACTGGCATTTTGCAGCAAAACACACCTCTTGTAGGTGTAGACAGGGACAACGTTGCCCAACTCAACTGATAGCTCATGGATCCTGTAAATGTCTGAAGCCGCTGTGCTATGGACAAGGTGAGCAAAGTTACTTGTTTGGCTTTGTCCTGTGGTTTTCTTAGTGTGCATGAAAAAAAAATTAAATGCTTCCTTGGCTGAGAAGCATGTGATATATTCATGCATTAAGGAAAAAACAGAAACATACAGAGATAATAACTCTTCCAATATGAAGGAAATGAATAACTCTAGGAATTATATACAGCTTTTTAATGCAACAGTCCTTTTCCTTGGATAAATGTAAGTTTTGGAAAGCTTTCTCCCCTTGAATGTAATTTTTCCTCTAATCCTCTAATCCCCTCTTTCTCCTTCACCATCACTCTCACTTCCTTTGTCTTGACTCATCCGTGGCTGCTGCCATGTAGACGAGCAAGGGGATCCCACCACGCACGGCGTCCAGGCTCTGGCCAGCATGCAGCTCCCTGCGACTCACGCTGAGATGACGCAGTCAGCTCCCAATCTGCTCCGATTTACCCAAGCTCCAGCATGTCTAACAGGCACGCTTTTATTAACTGTTGTCCATTTTGTTGCCAATCTCGAGCCTGATCCAAAGCCCCTCAAGTCAACAGGAGTCTCTCCCTGTCAAAATCTCTTTTGATCCCTCAGCACTGCTTACGGAGTTTTCTTTCCTCTCAAAAAAAACCCAAAACTTCCTGACATTTATTATTTTAATTTAATGCATTGTAAAAATGAATTATGAATTCCGATACATTTTGGAGAAACTCTGCAAAACATATGAAGTCACCAACTGAGATATAAATCACGTGTCCTTTGTTGCTGCTTTCAAAATCAGATTTTATCTGGGTGCTTATTAGCTCCTTCCAGGCCAAACTGTGTTTTCGCAGCGCTTACTCATGTGAGTGATTGTAGAGAAGTCAGTCCAGCTCTTTTTGGGACTAGCAGCTTGCCAGGGCAAACCAGTCATTTGCAATTGGGCCTTAATTAGTAAAGCCTGCCTCTTTTGGAGGGGAATTTATTTTTTTTATAAACCCTTAACCACAAGGGTATAACCTGCTCTTCCAAGCCCTGTCTTTGCCTTCAAGACCTGTTCTGAAAAGCGAGATGTAGATCCATGAAGGTAGCTTACATCTAGCTTTCAACCAGCTTGGACAATGTCATGTTGATGGGTTAGGTGTTGCCTCCCCTTTTCCAGCACTGTTCTGCTGCTCCATAAACAAGCCAGAGTGTTTTCCTATGAGGATGGTGAGGCAGTGGCCCAGGGTGCCCAGAGAAGCTGTGGATGCCCCATCCCTGGAGGGGTTCAAGGCCAGGCTGGATGAGGCTTTGGGCAACCTGGGCTAGTGGGAGGTGTCCCTGCCCATGGCAGGGGAGTTGGAACAAGATGATCTTTCACGTCCTTTCCAACCCAAACCATCTATTATTCTACAGCGGTCAGGCACTGTTGGGCTGTGTCTTCCAAGCACCCATGACCTCCTCTGCTTTTTCCTTTTTTCCCAGCCATGAGTGACAGGAGAAGACCTTGAGCAACACCTGGCCCACAAGCAATGGGTTTAGACCACTCAACAGCAAAGAGATTTGACTACTAGTAAAGAGACACCAACCTCTGTTACGGACAGACTGGCTCTGAGTCCTTCTTGGGTGTTTTCAAAATTGCACATGAAATTAGTTTGACTCCATGACTCCAAATCAGTTGCACTTATTTATTTTCTCAAGTCAGGTTTGTTTCCGTATTTCCACTGCAGTCATGGCTCTGACATTGCATCCAAGCTTCTGACTCAAGAGAATGTTCAGCAATGTTTTCTCCTGAACTTGATGGACCTGTCTACAAAGGGCAGTTTCAGGCATTCCTAGTGGGATGTGGGAAATGACAAAGTTTATCTCTAACCGCATGTGTGTATGAACTCATATACATGTCTGGAGATTAACCATTTGCTCAAAACCTCTGTTACTTCTTCATGTCAGACCCACGTCTGCACATCCTGGGGCATTCACCCCATTAGGGTCTTGCTTACATTAAATATAGGTGCATATGTGCCTACCTACACATACCAAGCCCACGACTGTGATGGTATCTTGTGGTATGAGCATCAAGCGCCCAAGTTCCAGACCCTTTGCTAAAAATAGTGATGACCTCTGTGGTCAGAAGTACCCCTGTGACTCAGAGGTATAAAGCTACTTCTCCTTACTTACTACTCAATTAAGCCTTTTTGTAGTGTTGAGGACTGACTGATTAACATCTAGACATGTCTTATCTAAGTGTTAACTTCTGGCTTATAACTGCACACCTACTTTATATCGTTCCTTAAATACTAAGCTTTAACAGAAACATTGGCTGCAGGTAATGTAAGATAATTGTTATTATTTCCTCTGGGGTTGATGTTTTACTACCTTGGAGACAGTCAGCATTTGCATTAGATATAGATCATAAAGACACACGCACAGTAATTTATATTGTTTATGGTTACAGCTCAGGCATTCCCTTCAGCCTCCTCTTGAAAAGGAACCCACCACTTTCCCAGCGAGGTGCCTGATGAATTGTAGCTCCACGGAGCCAACGCTAATGGAAATGATGTCACTGCTTACCAGGCTTGGCAGCCCACAAAGTCCTCTCTGGACCAGCTCTGATAGCATCCCACTCCCATTTATTCCTGGTGTCTCCTCTTATGCAGAACAGGCCTTTAATTACCTTTCCAGGTATTGCTCAACCCAGAGGTGTTGCAAACCCAGGGGAAAAGCAAGGTGTTGTTATTAGAGAGGTTGGTAAAACAAGCAGGGAAACAGCAGAAGTTGCTGCAGACTGGACAAAGATGTTAGCAAAGAGCAGAAGACCCATCCTGCACTCCTTGCATGGGGAGATAGGGTTTTGGTGCAGGAAGGGTGAGGGGACATGGATGCAGCCCACGGTTTAGGGTTCCCCATCCGTCTTTGGCAGGTGAAATCAGTCCAGCGTTGTTTTTGTTAACAGCAGCCACTCTCAATGTGGATGCACTTCCACTTGGTTAAGTTCCCATTTTTCTACCCTAGAAACATCCCGTCAGCATGGTCATTATACCAGGTGATCCTAGCCATGGGACAGCCTCTTCCAGCAGCTGTGCTGGTGGGAGATGACACTCTTCCACATCACCCACAGCTGCTCTCCCTCCCTCCATCCAGGCCAGTAGAGCAGCTTATCTGGGCGATCACCAACTTTCTTCCTACTCAAAGGCTGCACCTCTCTGTATCTCCTAAAGCCATAGCTTTGCCATCTAAAGGTTGTAGCACAGATACAGCCTCTGGCAGTGGAGGGTCTTGGTGAATCTCTGACCTGCAAATTCAGGTGCCCGGGTCCATCATCCCTGGTCTGTGATCCAAAAAAGCCATTCGCCTTTCTTCCTTCAGGACAGGGGAACCCTTACCCTCCTCCTCCTCCTCTCCTCACACACTGAAGATCACATCCAAAGCATAAAAAGTGGAATATAAATTAGCAAAACCTCACCAAAAGTCAAGTTGATTCTCCACCCCAAGACCACCAAGCAAAGAAGAGCACAGCCACAGCAGAGGCAAACAGCTCCCCATAATCATTAACTGATTTGCCCTTTGGAAAGGACAACTGGTACATGCATTTAAAAGTGTTACAAGCTTTCTCCAGAGTCATGCCTTGGGGCGATGATTTACACCCTTACAGATGGCATATTTATCAGCTGTGCAAGCAGCCTTTCCCCTCTGGCTAACGTTTTTAGAAAATTTCCATCTACAGCCCCTGCTGATTTCCACTGATGAAATCTGCTGCTTCAGGACTTCTGTAGGACACAACAAAGCCATCGACATAACCTTTAAGTAAAGGTTTAATCTGCATCACACAAGGTTATTCCTTTTGGAGAAGAGGGAAGAAGAGCTTGACTTGCTGATATTAGGAGAGTTCCTGACTCATGCCTTTCACACACCTCTCCCAGCTGAGCAGCTAACGAGATACTGAGAGCAAAGCACAAAGTCCAGCCCATCTCAAGTCCTGGTTTTACGTGACTTCCCAGCACTGAGGTTGAAGAGCAGAGCTGGCACATTCAGCCCCAGCTGCTCAGTCCTGCAGCTCCTTTGTTGTCCAGTGCTCCACCCTCACTGTCACTATTCCGACTTAAAAAAACTGTTTTAATTAGACCTGCATAATTCATGTTAACGGATGAGCAGATATATTTCTCTTTTCTCCCTTTTCAGTCGCAGCCAATTTTCAGCTCAAACTCTCAGCAGAAAGCTCAAGAACTGCAGATATAATGGGTTTTTTTCTGTTAAAATTTCACAGAGGCTTTTGTCCAAATTAGCTGGCACTGTGTGAATGGGATAGATTGGGAGAGCTGGAGTCATCAAATATTTGGGCTGGGGGGGAGGTTCATGGGCTGTGATGCTCCTTGCAAGCTGATCTGAGGGATGCCTTAGATCTCCAGACCATTGAGTGCGGGTAAAGCCGTGACCCACTGCCGCTTTCATTTCTGTCCTGATGCACTTTGCATATTTGGTTTTGTCTTGCTTGGGTGTGATCCAGGCACACATCCTTGAAATGAAACAAACCCACACTGTCCGAGCATCCCTTTGCTCTTGGGGAGCTGGGAGCACGCTCTGCTCTGTGTGTCGTTTCAGAAAGAGCGCCCAAAGGACTTTCAACTTCTTTCGAGCTCAAAGCGGGTATTAAGAAAAGGCTGGAGGGAGTGGAATCCGTTTGAAGGAGATGCCAGCATCGCTCCCCTCTGCAAACAGGCTGACCTCAGCCACAAAGCCAGCCCGTCCTGCAGCTCCCGCTGAGCTGGGTGGGCCAGGCTCCCCGTCTCCATCTCCTGTCTGCATGCTCAAGCAGATCTTTCATCCGCCTCGGGGTGAAAAGCAAAGTGTCACCTCATCTGCGGGGAATTTGCATTCAAATTATACAGGGCTCCTAGCAGCGCAGAGACTGCAAGGCTGGGCTGGCAGCTTGTTCCTCTCTCTGCGGGGACTCACTGTGCTGCAAGTATGTACCCGCTGTGCCAAGCGTTGTGACTTGTGGCTTCCCACTGCTGGAGTAATTCCGACTCCAGGCGTCCATCCGTGTCACATAAATATTGCAGCTGGTATAACTGCAAATATATATATTAGGGTAAAGCAGGTCGTGGATGCAGAGGACCCTCCCCAGCCCATGGGTGGGTCAAGCAGGACACCTTCCTGTTTCATGTTTGTGCACAAGAACATCCCTCCTCTCCCAGCTGCCAGGGCATGTCATGTCCAATCCCATATAGAAAAAAGTTGGACAAAAAAAAAATAAAATCACCTCAGCCAGACCTGTGCAGAGAGGACAACAAGGACCCTTTCCACATCCCCCATTAAAACCATACCGGTTACATTGCACATCATAGAGTATTTCTCTGACCCCTTTCCTGCTACTCTTCCTCTGTGCCAGAGGGGAGCAGGGGGTGAAAAGGGATTTCAGTCCGGGCAAGTGAACGCCCAGGCAGAGACCCCAGGGAATGACTTGTTGGCAGGACCGTAGACCACAGATGCAAGCCCAGTTTTCTGACCCCTGTCTGGCAGAATATCCCAGAAATCTGTCAGCTGGTAAAGGCATACACCTGCATTGCTGAGTGTCCTGGTTTGGGCTGGGACAGGGTTAACTTTCTCCCCAGCAGCTGGTGTGAGGCTGTGTTGGGGTTTGTGCTGAGGAGAAGCTGATCACACACTGATGGGCAGAGCTGCTGCCAGGACACTCAAGGACTTTCAAGCTTCTCTGCTGTGCCCGTGTCTGCAGGGGCAGGAGGAGCTGGGAGGGAGCACAGCCCCAGTGACCAGCCCAGGATTTGACCTTAGGTTTAGGACTGAGACCCAAACTGGCCAATGGTCAATTCCATACAATGCCCATCATGCCCAGTATAGAGGTTGAGAGTCTGTCCGGAAGTGCTCTCTCTTGCTGCAGGTTGTCTCCCTTCAAGTCAGCCCCCTCTCTCGGGGTTGTCTCCGTCTCTCAGATGCTCGGGTTCTTATCTCTTTTCCAGGACTGCAGTTTTTGGACTTTCCCTGCTCCAGGATAATTAGATGGAACGGGCTGAGCCTTGGTCATTGGGTGGGGAGCAGTATCACTGTGTATCACTCATTTGTGTATTTGCATATATTAATATTATAATAATTATTCAAATTTTCAATATTATTGTAGTTTAGCTATTAAATTGTTCTTATCTCAACCCACAAGTCTCTTTTCCCTTCACCTCTTTCATTCTCTCCCCCACATCCCTGGGAGTGGGGAGGGTGAGTGAGCAGCTGTTGAGTTTTGCTGCCAACCAGGGAAAAACCACAACACTGGGGCTGTGCTTCGAGCTGCTGGAGGAGCCTCTTGACTTCAGAGGGAGCTTGAGGAGACAGCAACAGGTCTTCAGATGCTGGATGTGACACCACAGTGGGTCTTTGAACACTGGGTGCTGATGGAGCTGTTTACAGTAGCCAAATGGGCTTGTTCCCTCTCCTTCTTTCTCCCTCTCCTCCTTCAATTACCCATGAAGCCTGGAGGAGGCATTTCTGAGCCTTCTTGGCAAAAATAACCAAGTTGTAAACAGTGGAGGAGAAGCAGAACATAATAACACCCTCTTAAAAAAAAGGAAAAAAAAAAAAGTGCAAGCCAGCACCACCCGTTATTCGAGGCGATTAAGAGAAATTGTGGCGTGAAGGTGTATCCTCGTATATTGCTGGTTTATCAATCAGATCGCAACAAGGAGGGGAAGGCAGCAGGAGGGGAGAAAGATTTCTCATCTCGGCTTCTCTGGCAGCCGCCAGCTGCTGTTTATGAAGCCCTGGAAATGTACAACAGGCTTTACAAGACACACGTGCTGAAGGCTCTGGGCCAGGGGAGGGTCTATGGACGCGGATCCTACCGCTCCTACACCACTTTATCTGCAGGACACCTGGAAATTGGTCCCACAAGCTGCAGAGTGTGCGGGCTGCGGGTCGCGGATTCATCCCTGCAGCAGAGAAGGGAAAGAGTAAAAATGTCAAGAGCTCATTAAAAATATAGAAGCAGAGGGAGTGTGAATGTGAAGAGCCTGTAGGAAGCGTGTTAGTTCAAGTTACTGAATCCAAGAGCTGCTCTGTAAGCAAACAACCGCTTCATAACCCGGGTCTCAGTGGAGAGAGGTGGAAACCTTCACATCATCAAGTCCACCAGCAATGAGACCTCACCTGGGGCTGGGCTGCTGACCCAGACTGAGCATCTGAAAGAGGAGATGCCGGAGAGAGTTAAATTAAAAAACCTCAGCCAAGCTCACGAACGGGCTGTTTTTCACCTTCAACCACCATCTTCAGGCTGGAGAAAGCCCACGGGATGTATGTGACACCCCAGCTAGGAGAAACAGAGCAAGGTTCATGATGCAAAACTAGAGGTACCCCAAGAGAAGGTGGATGGAGTAAGGGGGAGGAGCTGTTTCGTTTTAGGATTTTATTTAGATGCCTCAGGGCCAGGCATAATACTTACATCCATTTTTTTTCCAGGCCATTTGGGTCTGAGGTTTCCACTCAGGACCCTCGTCTCAGAGTAGGATTTATCCTTTCCGGCCCTTCCCTCTGCAGAATACATTTTGGTTTTGTGGCTGGCACCACATCAAACACTTCCAGCACCTGATCTGAAGTAAAACATTAAGAATCGGATACAGCCAGACTTGAAACAACACCAGCATTATTATAGCAGAAAACCTCCCTGGTGACATTAATGAGCTCTTTGAAGGGGATTACCAGCAGGATAATCTCCTTGTGCCCTGCAGATGGTGAGCTGGGCAAAGAAGATGCCTCGGTTCCTCTGAAACAACTGCTGCAAAGCGAGCAGTTATCTGCTGAAAAAACATGACCATGGCTGAGGATGGGGGGAGCAGGGGGAAGCCCTCGTGTGATATTTCACATTTCTTCAGGCAAGGATTTCAACACAGTGCATTTTTGCTGTCGCTGGCATTCAAGAGCTTCCAGAAGAGGGGATTACAGGGTGGGATAAGGCTTGCCTGCCCGTCTGATAAAGACTAGCTGGAGATAAGGGCTTCTTACAGGTCTAATTTTAAAACTGGCCCTATCGCCCTTTGCTTCTCTTGATTCAGAGCCCACCAGTGCTGCCTGGGTAGGAGAGCTAAGAATTGGGTAAAGGACTGGGGAGGGCTGGGATTCCACCTTCCCCTTTCCACCCCAGACACAAAATGAGTCCACATGGCTTGAAGCATCTTGAGATGCCATGCTCTTCCACTTGAACAGCCACAGGAGCCAGAAAATTCTCCTCTCAGCACAGATGCCAGGTAGTTAGGGCTGTGGACCTGCCTCTTCTACCCACAACACCAATTTTTGGAAAGCTGAAGGAGCTGTTGGTCACACACTCAAAACACCCAGGTGGTTGGAACCCTACCCAGCTCCTGTCCTGCCCCAGCATCAGATTATCATAGAATCACAGAATGGTTTGGGTTGAAAGGGACCTCAAAGATCATTCAGTTCCAACCCCCTGCCATGGGTAGGGACACCCTCCACTAGACCAGGTTGCTCCAAGCCTCATCCATCCTGGCCTTGAACACCTCCCTCAAGGCTTCCCTATAACTCTATTTAGCTTTATTTAGCTCATGATGAGGCTGGAGCATCCCTAGACAAGGCTTATGCTAGGATATGTGAGAGGTGTCCAGCCTGGCCATGGAGCAGATAGGAGCTTCCTCCAACCAGGGCATTACTTCCACCCAGAGGCTGAAGTGAAGCAAAACCTGTCTGTCTGGACCCCAAGAATTACCATTTATTTCTCTACCCTTGCTTTAAGTGCCCTGAACAGGAATCCTGGTGTGTCCTCTCCAGGAAAAGCCACCTCAGAGACAGAAAGGTTCATCCCACCATCTCCATCCTCACGTTTGCAATACTCGGAGGTATCACACCACTCCAGAGAGTTATTGCATTGAAATGGGGAAGATTATCAGGTGCCACAAACCTGTACAGCACCAGTGGTGGTGATGGAAAATCCTGATTTACCCACAGCTGACAACAGTTATCTGCTTTAAAACATGGTTTTGAGAACAAAGCCCTGCCTCTGCTCCATGGCTCCCTTTTGCTTTGCATTTTTGCCACTAGTGAGAAGGGAGAGGAAGAGGGAGAGGGGAGAAGATGGGAAAAGAGGGAAGAAGAGAGGAAAAAAAGAAGGGGAAGAGGATGGGGAAGGCAAGGCAAACCAAAGAAAAACACGAACTCAAAGCTAGTAAAGCTACAATAAAGCTGGAAGGCGGTAATGCTCAATAGGGTATAGTGTGGAGAAGTCAGCAATGAACCTCCTGTACATAAATCCCACCATGCCTGCCTCCTCGTGCTTTGATCATCAAAAAAGATTGCTAAAACATGCAAGCCACAAACACTGACCCCTGGCTACTTCATGCACCACTTTAAAACTACACCCTGAAATCCAGTTAATCCTTTAGTCGGAAACAAAGGGAATGGAGAAAACCATTTAACCATCAGAAGGGACCAAGAAAGCCCCAGGGTTTGCACCATGGGTTGACCAGGTGCTGATGGCTCCCCGGGCTTGGGAAGAGGTGGGTAATGAGTGATCTGGAGAGGTGATGGAGCACGGAGGGGATCAGGGCAGCAGGGATAGATTCCCTTTCCAAATTTCTGCATAAATGGGCAGGAGACCCTGATGGGGCTGATGTGTCATCCCAACCAGCTGTTACGTGCTGCTGGTGGGACACCAAGCACAGAGCTAACAGCCTGGAACATACACTGTGCAGGGGATCATTTGGTACATCACTGGCATGTGCCTGCACGTCGGGGCTCGAAAAGGCACATCTGCTCCGGTGGGGAGCACCCATGGTCCATCCTCCATCGCCTCGGGCCCAGGCTCGGCTGGGTCTGCATATTTGGTGGCTTACAAAATTCTCATTACCCAGTTTTGTATTTCACCAGGACCCTGCTGTGGTCCCTGGCAGCAGCCAAGACTTCAGCTCTGAATCATGCCAACAGGCCAACGTTTAGCTGATGCAGCGAAGACCCCAGGCTAGAAATGAGTGTGTCCATGTGCTATGGATTTGATCACCAGCAGAACTGCTTGCTCTTCCTGCAGGGAGGGCTTTTCTCCCCGCGTCTTCTGGCCCCAAAAGATCCTTTCAGATGCACAATTTCAGCAGAAATGGGTTCCAAAGCAACATTAAAAAAGCAATTATATATCCACATGAGTAGAGGACACATGGAGGAATATATTCACATGAGGAGCAGAATCTCATTGATCTAGAATTATGCCTTCCTTTATAACTTTCCCATGCAAGCCTTCAAAAGAAAACTGGGCTGCAAAGAACTGTCATAAGCCTTTCAAGAGCTGACAAATATCCAAAAATGTGTCGTTCTCTCTTAATGATCCATCCTGCTTAGTCTGAAAAAAAAATCAGGGTTTTTCAGCAATAGTTGTGCTATGATTTCCCATCTCCGTTTCGGCATAATCTCAATATTTGCCTTCTGACAGTTTCGGAGCCTTTTCTTGCAATGTTTGAAAAAGCAGCCTCAGTGCAGACTGTCAGCTCATGTGACCCTTTGAAAAGCTGGTCTCAGACTTGTCCATCAGACCATTTCCAGGGGGAGATGCATTTTTGCCTCCTCCAATTCCTGCTGTCAAGTTTTCTTTGTTTCGTATTTCAAGTCTGCTCTCCAGATCTGCTGTGCACTATACGATGGGGTCACAAGAAAGTTGCCTTTGGTGAACAAAGTGACATTTGTGCATGAGAAAGAAACATTTGGGGTTGTTTCAGGGTCGAGGAGTCTACAACTGGCCAAAATTGATTATTGATAAATATAACAGAGCCAAACCCAGGGTCCTTCCATATCCCTCTGATTTTTCCTTACATTTCTTGGCATACCCACAGGATGATCATTTTTTTCCCCATCATTCTTTCACTTGCAGACCTACTAAGACAATTTTGGGTTGTTTGTTTTTTTTTTTTTCCATTGGTATTCCCATATCTCTTCTGGACGAATGCTCTTCCAGACAATGTGAGTCCCACCTCCTCCACCCCAAGAGAAGTTGGATCCAGCTGCCCAGGGTCTAACAGCACAAACAAGGACTGAAGGTTGGAACCCCCATTGCCCCAAAGCCAACACAGGTTGGCACAGATTTTGACACGAATGCCACAGATCTGTGGCATAGATTTTCATGCAGAGAAGAAAAAAAGACTTATTTCCCCATTGACTGCAGGGGTTTTCCATGGCCACCACTGTGTGCCCTCAGAAGGGTTAGTTGTTGTGGGTGGAACCATGTTGATGGGTACATTTATCTTTATAATGCTAAAAAACAATAAAGTCTCTTTTTCCTTCTGCAGCCTTGACCCTGGAGGACTTAACGCCAAGCTGTAATGAGAGGGAACAGAGAAGGGGACATGGGACAGCTGGACCATGCCCAAAAAGCAAGGGAGGATCACTAGTTTCAAAACCAGCAGGGTTGTGGGGAGGGAATGGGATTTGTTTCTAGGGCAAAATGCTGCTCCCTGAAATGACCCATTCATGGGGGTCTGACCTTGTGTCTCCACACCTAAGGAGCTTGATTGGTTTCCTGGCCATTGACTGCGCTGTTGTTCATCTGTTTCAAAAGCCTTGACAAGGCAAGCTGAAAAGAATCCCTCCAAAAGCACCTTGGGGAACATCCCATTGGCTTTTAAAAAGACAACAGGGGAGAGCAAGAGAAAATACACTGTGAGGAGTAATTCTGCCTCAGTAAGACAAACGGATTAAAATTCTCCTAGGTTTTTACCAGCTCTCACTGCTGGGAAACATGAGGCTAGACCCCAGATGCTTTATAGCTCTTGATATCTCATGTGCTGTGGAGTTACATAGATGTGCCCTGGCTGAAGATTTGGCCCTGGTGGTGGGACTGGTTGAGAAGCAAGGTGCCCTCTAAAGCACCTCAAAACTTGTTGGTGTCACCACAAGTGAGTGGGACACAGTCGTGGGGTCAAGGGCAGCCCTTGCCTTTGGGATAGTGGAGTCTACCGAATTTTACAATCCTCAGTAAAATCTTTGAGTCTTTCCGATCTTATTTTTTTCCTGGGATGAGTGTTGATGGTGCATGTATCAGCCTTACAACACACAGGAGCAGGACAGTATTGCACCTGGTACAGTCACCTGGAGAGTGGGAAATTCATGGAATCATAGAATCACAGAATGGTTTGGGTTGGAAGGGACCTTAAAGATCATCTCGTTCCACCCCCCTGCCANTCTCCCCGGAGCCTTCTCTTCTCCAGGCTGCACACCCCCAACTCTCTCAGCCTGTCCTCGCACGGGAGCTGCTCCAGCCCTCGCACCATCTCCGGGGCTCCTCTGGGCCCGCTCCAGCAGCTCCGTGTCTGTCCTGTGCTGAGGACCCCAGAGCTGGGGGCAGCACCCCAGGGGGGGGTCTTATCAAGGTCCTCGAGTCTAAGGTCTTCTCTGGGTTACCAGGTTAAACTGTGTATTTCATTAGCACAGGGCAGAGGGATGCTAAAAGTTACAGGCATCCAACCCTAATTAATTCTGCAAATCTCAACATGTTGGACACATTGCCTTGGACTCAGAACTTGGCCTACGTTCATCTCTCCATACCAAGGGCAGGTCCACCTCCCACAGCTGCTCCTCACCAATTCTCTTTCTTCTTGGTTTGGGGAGCAGGGGCTTTCTCTTGAGTCTGGTCAGAGGAAACAAAACAGCTCCGTGGACATGTTTCAGTGTGGGTCAGTCTGTATTTGCCATGTGCAAACACAGGAACGAGCTGCAGCCCACAGCTCAGCGCAATCCAACCAGCACACAAACTATGGGATGTAAATTGTTCATATATGTGGGACATATTATTTCCTTGCAGAAAAATTAATTTTGACCTTTTGCTAACTGCTAAAATACATTCTTGTGTTTGGGAGAGGGTTGGGATTTCTTTAACTTTATCCAGATGAAAAGTATTAAGCAAGGGGCATAGGTAAGTGGATATTTTTCTCCAAAGAGTTTCCAGGTGGGTGTTTCAAGCCCATCCTCTGCAGTGAGCTCAGCAAAGTGGGCTCAATCTGTTTCTTTTCCAACTCTCATGGTTGCACTTGCCTTTCTGCTCTGGAACATCTAAGGATCATCAGGATGGAAGAGGATGGTGCTAAAAGACATATGGCAGGTGAAAGAAACAGTCCATGGACAAGGGTGTTAAAAATGTTGAACTCATTCCTGGCAGGCGTTTATAAATTATTGCCTCAACAGCCTGGTTTGTAGAGCTGGGACCATGCAGATGGGGCAATTCAGTGCCCAGTCCAGCCAGTGGGACCAGCCAGGTGCTCTGCCATGAAGCAAATGGGGGCAACACTTTACTCTCCACCCAAGAGCTGCGTGGACTGAGCTTTGCTCTCAGCTGGGCACATCCAGAGATCTCCTTCGCATTTCAATCCACCTTACCCTACCAGGACCCTGTTTTGGCCTCCTGACTGTGCCGTGCAAAGTCGGCTCAGCTGAGGGGGCTGCCAAGTTTGGACCAGACCCCCGAGCAATCCTATGTCCTGTCTCATACCCTGGCAAGGAACAAATGTGTCGGGAAAACTGCAAGAAAATCCAGAATAAGCAAACGTGGATCAATAGCAGGAATCTCTTTCTAACTTCCAGCAAATATTGACTTAAACCCCCAGAGCAGACATGGACAAATATTGCCTCATCAGACCTTTTGGGGGGATTTAAAATGCCCTTTCAATGGGAAAGAAAATAAAAAATCTATGCTTTTTTTGTTTGCTTCTATTCAAATGTTCTGCCTTTTTTTTCTACTTAAAATGAAGCTCAAGTATTTTAATTTCTGTTCTCTGTGTTCAGAAATCCTCCCGCCGCTCTCAAAGAAAAAACACTATGATGACAATTAAAAAGAAATCAGTATTCCCTGTAAAAAAGCAATCAGAGTTTTAAATCAAAGTTGTACTGGAGAAGGAAGATTTAGCTCACTTCAGAATTTTTGATTTTCTTTGTAATGTGAAAACTAATTATTTTAATCCCTGATGCTCTTGTTATCTGCATAAACATCCACTACCGTGGCAAGAATGTGCCAGGGTCACAGCACATTATTACAGCATGTTTAATTTCTTCCTGAGGCTGATAATCTCCTAAACAGCCAGTCTTGACATTTAAACAGGGAGGCATTTGTGGCAAGAAACTCAAATACATCCAAGCTGTCTGAATAAACAGAACAAGGCAAAAAAAAAAAAAAAAAATTCAAAGTGCCACAAGGAAAAGGCTGAAATCGAGAGAGGAGTGGGGGTGTTCAACCAATAACTTTTACATCTGTGTCAACTACCTGTAACACCAGAATGTTCAACTGCAGGAGAGTTATAACGATGCAAAGCTGTGGCTGGCAAAGCCATCATCTCACGGCTATTCGGTTCTCCTATCCCTGGGCTACTGCTAGGAAATGAGTTTAGCCTGTTCTTTAACTTCCCTGCCTCCACCATTAGCTCTCCATGCCAGGCAGGTAGGCTGTCTTCTCCCCCATCCCCTGCTCCACAATATGCTTCTTTTCCCCTTTAAATAAATTACTTTTTGCAGGATGTTGGGATGTGAGTGTCAGTCCTGCAGAGTAAATTAAATATTATCGATTGGTGTATTTGTACCCAAAATGACCTCAAGATCACAGCGTTGTTTGGTGGGAAATGCATCTCCAGTCTACTTTCTGGTAGGTCAGAAGACCACCAGCCTTCCCTTAGCACTGGAATCCCAGGGAGATGGTGACAGCATTGCTCCCTCCCCCTGCAGCACATCCCTCCATCCCTGTAGCACATCCCTCCCTTCCCCTGTAGCACATACCCAGCAGGCAGGAGGTCCCTGGGTGCTTGGTGGGTTACTGGGTAGATGAAGTTACTGGGTTACTGGGTGCTGCTGGTCCTGAGTGGAGAAAGGCTCCAGGGCTATTGGTGCTAAATGCACAGAAGCAGGTGCGTGTTTTCTAAACCATCCACCTCTCCTGCATGGCTTGCCGTGGTTGGGATGGTCCATGACATCCTCACAGCAGCCTCAGGTCTGTGAACAGCTGCCACCGTTGCTGGGATCCACCAATGTCATGGAGCAGTGGGGGCTTTGATCACAGATAATCCTTGTGGGGAAGAATTTTTTGGCCATGGCTACTGCAGAGTTCACTTTCTCCTATTATTATTGATTTTTTTAATTATTAATTTTTTTATTACTTTCTTCTATTATTAATTGGAAGAGGGCAGATTTAGACTAGACATTAGAAAGAAATTTTTCACTGTGAGGGTGATGAGACACTGGAACAGGTTGCCCAGAGAAGCTGTGGATGCCCCATCCCCGGAGGGGTTCAAGGCCAGGCTGGATGAGGCTTTGGGCAACCTGGGCTAGTGGGAGGTGTCCCTGCCCATGGCAGGGGGTTGGAACTGGATGCTCTTTGAGGTCCCTTCCAACCCAAACCATTCTATGATTCTATTAAATGTCCACAGGTCACAGCTAACATGGCCCTAGGGTTTCTCAGGTGGCCCCATGTTGGGACTTGGGAGCTTTTAAAGAAACCTATACCAGCTGCTTGTGGATCTCCAACATCTCAACCTGTTCCCGTTCAGGGCAGACCTCCTCCTCCCTCCCTGCTCTTCTCTTACCAGCTCTTCTTCACCCCTTACTCATGGTCTGATGCCTCACCCCTTTCTTTGTCATCACAGGCCACCTCTGTGGGACTCTTCCCCAATCCATCTCCAACTGCTAAAGGCCTCCAGAGGATTTAGCCTGTAGAAATGAACTTCGCTAATAATATACTAAACTATTTAAGTAAGAATTTAGTTGACAAGTAGCAGCAGAGACCTGTGTCTGAGCACCAGCCCGGAGGCAGGAATTTGCCACAGGTATTTCAAACATTTAAATTCTGATGCTTTTATTCCTTTTAGTTGCCTAATTCCAAGATCTCAGCAAAGTTCAGAGGTGAGTGGTTGTCTCCTCAAAGAGATCACCCAGGTTTTGAAACAGATAGAGCTCTTCTTGCTTGGGAGCCACAATCCATCTCAGATTTGCTGGGTCTTCGTGGAGTGGGTGAGTCCCAGAGCTATGGGGGTTCTTACACTTCCCTTGGGAGTATTTGGTGGTGACCACTATTGAGGACAATAAGTCAAATCTGTGTCAAAGCAGCACAGCAACTCCTCTGATCCGAGATATGCTACTGGTTTTGGTCATCTCTTCTCCATTCTCACCTTCTTAAAGCTGTCGATTTTCCTCTGCACTTTGTGATGATCAAAGATCCCAGTCCCAGAAAGGCCAACTGGAGATAATTTTGTATGATATCACCCAAGCCTCAACTCCCTTCCTTCCTGTGGTTGATCCTACCCCATTTGAGGCACAAAGCAAGATGCTGTAAGGATGTCTTCTGCTAGGCAACGTTTGTGGTAGGGAGAACATTTCTTGCTTCACCAATCTGCTACTGATTAGCACGCAAGGTTTCCATCACACCATCCCTTCTGCAGGTCTGAAATAGAAGCAACAGAATTCTGTGGTGGTTGCACTTCGCTAGCAAGTGCTTGGAGTTGAACTAGATGTGTTAATTGGCTGAAAGAGAAAGAACTTAAGTGCAAGCTGTTCAGTAATTAAAGGAAGAGGGTGGTAAGATGGTGATTTCCCATGGGAAAAGGAGGGAGTTTATCACCTGTGGGACATGGAGAGTGGGATGGTTTGATAGGGAAGGGAAAAAGGTCCTCTGCACCTTTATTTCTTAGTGAAACAAACATTGTGAAGAAGAGAGAGACCAGATAAGAAAGACTCATCAAATGCCTTCTTCCCTCCTAGACCCAAGTCATATGCTGGGTTTCCTCTATGGAAGACACCTCCCATCCAGTCTCAAACCAGTGCAGAACAAAACAACAGCTAAAACGCAGGAACATGAAGGCATTTTAATTTACTTTTAAATTATCTTTAAGCATCGCTATCTCAACTGTGTGTCTTCTGACATTCTCCAAAACTGTTACTTAATTAAAATTGTATTTAGAAGGGATTTTTTTTTTTAAATACTGTTGGAAGACCCTATCACAAGAGTCCCAGCTAGCTGCCAAGGATCTGTGGAAGATATGCACTCCACCTGCTGCTTTCCTACATCACTCTGCCTTTATTTATGGTAAACTTTGAGGAGCTGGGCTGAAACCAAGCACCAGGCTGATACCTGACACCAGCATCAAGCCAGACTCTGGGTGATTTACACTGGGGAACAAAGCCAAAGGGAAATACTACTGCAGAGGGAAGGAGTTGGCACAGCAGAGTATGGATGGATGCGATCAGCCAGCATCTCAGCAGAGGTAGTCCATTTTGGAGAAACAATTTTGCTCCTCCTGTATCGTTTTTATTTTCCATGTGTTAACATAAAAACCTCCAATGGCTGCTATCGGCTGTTACTTCACATTTCTCAAGGTCATTGACACCCAAAATGTGAAAGATTAGATCACTGCCTCCAGGCTTGGATCTCAATTACCCAACTGCAAACTTTGAGTGACGCCAGTCGTCTGGCAGCAGACCCTGGTCTGTGAAGGCATTAAATAGAATTGTGTGTGGCCAGGCAAGATCTGGAGCCCAAATATGTGTAATAGTTTTCAGATTTCATTGTATTCCCACACAAGCCTATGCCCTGTAGCTGCACCATTAACCTCTGAACTCTCCATGACCATAACACCCAAGTTTGGGACAAACACAGCTCAAGAACTAAGCCACCCAGCCAACCTGGGTACCTTGGTACCACCACCACAATGCTGACAGCTGGGAACATCTTAAATTATGTTTAAATGGCATCACTTGTATAGCTTAACTTCCCAGTATTTGGCTCTCGTAATAGCTGTAGGCTGTAAAACTTTTTGACCTTTGTGTATGGGAAAGTGTTTAAAAAGTTGGCAACTCCTGTCCCTGTTTTTAAAGGATGATAATGCAGTGCTTTATAGTTCTGAGAGGGTTGTTTTGGTTTTTTTTTTAAATAGTAGGTTTTCATCAAGGACTTCCTTTGCTTTGTGTTGCTGGTTGTTGGGGGCGGGAGGTTGATTTCGGGGACCTAAGGCTGCAGGCATGGAAGGCTGCAGCTGCTTGGTCTGGGACTGGAAAGGCTGAATCACTCTTTGGGTTGCAGTCCAAACCTTCCCACGAACTAGTCTCATCCCATCAGGGGACAGAACTTGACGTTGTATGAAAAATCCCAGAGATGAGCAAGAGGAGTTCTGAAGTGTGTTTATTGTGTTTTTTTCCTTCTGCAAATTCCAGGTGAAGAAGTAACAATAAAGTGTTGGTACCACCAAATGGGTCATCTACATAAGTCTATCTACTTGTAGCGACAGTGCAAAAAGATCTGGTGGTATAGACCGTAAGTAAATGCAGATGCACAGCAAGGACCTTCAACTACTAAGGCAGAAGCTGGTGCCAGATGCTCTGCCCATGGGTTGCAATTAAGGTCAACCAGGCACCAGCAGGAAGCCTACAGGAGCTGTGGACCTCTTGAGGTTCCTTGGAGGTGTGTTGGTCATGACGGGCTCACCAGGACCTGCATTATCAACAGGACATTTTCAGAACCATCAGTGGTACAGGAGGTCTAGGTCCCGGGTGCATCAGCATGGAATGTCAGATTGCATTCAACCAGCTCAACAGGGGAAGCCAGTGTGGCCTCTGGGCTTTGCTTGTGGTGAGCAACACCTAAAATACTCCTCTCTTGACCTAGATGTCTTCTATGAAGAAGTCACTTGAGTGACACATGACTCAGGTGTCAAACTGCTGCATCTGTGGAATGCAAACACATGCTGGAAAACCTGAAATGACGAGAGGAGCTAACGCATCGCTCAACTCGTTGTGATGAGTTCAGGTTCGGATGGCCAGAGCTCTACTGCCAGGATTGGGAAGTGCATTGATTGGATCTCCAGATTAATTAATGTGCTGTGAAATGCACAGTGGCAGTGCTGAATGCTGATCCTCTGCGGACGCAACTTGATATTCCGTTGGTGAAAACACTAATTCAGCCTGGCTGAGATTCACCGTGCACAGTCCCAAGTGTCTCCTTCATACAATAAGAGCAAATAGCCAGAAAAAAAAATATCAGACCTCTTGCCCATCATTCCTGCAGCCCACTCTGCAATCACCCTAGCTCATCTCAACGGGGGCTCTTTCAAACCCTGCCTTTCATTTTAAAAATGATTAATCTCCATTCTTGCCGAGAACAAAGGGATCTACAGAGGGCTTCGCGCTCAGTGAGGAAAACCGAGAAAAAGAGCGAGCAACCTTTCATTTTATACACCATCAGTCATGGGCTACTGGTTTTTGGTGGAAGAGCTGACAGGCAGTTGTGCCAGAACCAGAAGGGACCTAGCTGTAGTCACAGCTTGTTAGAAATGACCTGGGAGCTGTGAAAACTCGCCTCCTTTGAAACAAGTATGAAACAGTTTGATTTTTTTTGGTTTTTTTTTTTTTGCTCCATTTAATGTGGGCTCAGCGGGAGCTGGAGATGGGTGCCAAAGTGAAGCCAAGCAAAAATCACTCAGCCGAGCCCTCCCAGTGCCTCTACTGCTCGCCAGGGCATTTGGTTACAGAAGCGCGAGTTCCTCTCGCTCGTGCCAAACACATCGCTACGGGATGAGTAATTTCGCCTTTATAAATTGAGCCGTCACAGACGGCAACGCAGGCTTGCGAGTACTTCTCCCAACCTGGTATCTCTGGAGCCATCTGGTTTTAACAACGTTGCTTAAAGAACCTTCATTTTGAACATCCACTTGGGCTCCAAAAAAAAAAAAAAAAAATCCCAAATTGAGATTTTTGGAGCTGGGGTGGTGGTCTTTCCTAAGTTCAGGTCTTTGCTCTGAGGTGGAGAGATGGGATTTTGCAGATTCAAAACCTGGTGCTTGAGGAAGTGGATTGAAGTGCTCAAGGTTTCCCACGCAGAGAAACAGGTTGAATAATGGCAGTTTTGATCCACTTCTTTTTCTTATCATTTTGGAACTTGAAAAATGAGTAAAACAAGTAGGAGTTTTGGTTTTTTTTTTCCATAGTATTAAAGACACTTAAAATAATAACCAGCACATCTGAGGATTAATTCTGTCAGCGTCTCTGTCGTATCGTATCAGATCTTTTTTATATTTATTTTGTCAATTCCATCTTCCATTACATCTGAGGAAGAAGAAAATTGGCAGGTCCTAATTTCCACTCTATTCTGCTTAAATCAAATTAAGCTAATTTACAAAAACTAAGTAATTCACATTTCTTAATGGGAAAACCTAAATCCCTCTTTGCTGACCTTTCTAAAAATAGTTCGAACTATTTTCTGAGCAAAATCAAGCCAAGAATATTTAGTTTTAATGGATGAGATTGCACCTCTTCCTCTTCATCTGAGCAGCTATGAAGGAAAATTATAAATAAAATCTCAATATTGTAAATGGCTTCACTGATCAAAGCAGGTGGGAACGGAGAAGGGTAATTGAAGTCTTAAGATTTGGGTCATAGCTTCAGGGGAACATCAATATTTTGGCAAACAACAGCTTGGCAACAAGGAGAACATAAAAACCAGTTGCAGGTATTTAATGACAGCGTGAATTGGATGCCACGAGTCAGCAGTGGAAGGGACTCTCCTTTTACTGCACTCTGTGTAAGGGCAGGATATAATTTCTTCTTAAAAAATGGATTCGGATAAATCACTTGAACTTTGCCATATAAAAATATGTGTCCTTTTTATAGCTAATACCAGGCCTGTAAGAAAGATGACTGTGTGTCACCACTGGGAAAAGCTTTGAGATAAGCAGAAAATGGGTCCCCGTGGATTTGGAGTGAAATGGAGTGAAATGCGATGGGTTGTAGGGTGAAAAAAAATATCTCCGGGTTATATAAAGGATGAATTGTCCCCAAAGATTTGGGATTACTTCTTTGGCAACAAGCTCTATCTGAAAAGCCCAGTGAGCGATGCCTCGATGGAGCGTGCATCCCTGGTGATTCAGGACTTCAGGCTGCTCCCGATGACAAGCCGTTCCTCACCCTGCCAATACTCCCACTGAAATCGAATCAGATGAGTAGAACGGGAGTCAAAAATCCACATCTCAAAGTAGTACTCCCCTCCTATCAACTGCTCTGTTTTCACTTTGCTATTGCTGTTATTTTTGGACACAGCAACCCCACATTTCCTGCTAAGACTCGTTTCCACTATAATTTATAGTCTTATTTCTACAGCGGGTTGAAGGTTCTTTGGATTCCAACAGCAACATGGTGCTTATCTTGCTGGTGTAGGTCCAGTGGTCGTCTGCCTGAGACGTGGTAGCCTCATCTATCCGGGAGAACGCCTTGGTCAGCGTAGGAGTTGTACACAAACCACCTGCGATGCTCCTGGCTGACGGATGATTATTTTCATACAAGAAGCATCACACCCTTCTCCTGTCTGCGGGCTGCTCCACAAGAAGTCAGAGGAAGAGGTGCTAAAAGCAGATTTCACAGGATGAGCTGGGAGACGTCTGTAGCTTTCGCATGTCCCATTCTGTCTGTAACAAAATTTGATTTATTTTCTAGCCCAGGCCTGTGAAAACTCCAGGAAACAACTGAATTAACTACGATGCTGGCTATGATACACATTTGAACTTGTATGGAAAAGTCTAAACTTAATTTGATTTATGCCTGTAACAACATTTGTGTTTACACTAATAAATGCATCACGTATATGGTAATCCCATAAAGCGCTGTTATCTGCTCCGAGCTGAAAACGGCCCAACTAAACCCAGATAAGACCATGTGCACAGAGGCTGACAGCATCGACTCCCCTGACTTATCTGTATCCAAAACACTAACAAAAGTGTCCGAGGAATGGAAAATAGGATCTCTTGTACAAGTCCTTTCAGAATGCATTGGACAGAGCAACAAATGCCCATTGGCCCCAAGATCTGTGTGTCCACCGATGCTCGTGTCTCCGTTATCTCATATTAACAAAACTTCTGTTTTATTCTTATAATGAGAGTATTGGCTTCCTTTCTGTGTGATTTATCCCTTCAGTCCAGGACATAGTCTTCTACTGATGTAATCTTGTTACGAAGTGAAATTTAGACTTAGATGCCAACACAACCCACTTCCAATCCAACTGGTGTATCCCCAGCAACGGACTCACTAGTGCTCCAGTTCTTCCAGTTCATCAAGACTGGGGCAAATGCTGGTGGAAGAGAAGCTGTAAGAAAGCATATTGGGGCAAAGAGTACCACAGAAGGGAGAAACCTGGAGAGGAGGACTTTGCCCATGTCCCATGACCTCAGTCACATTTCTATGGGGTTCCCCTACCTCTGCTAGAGAAAATAATCTGTTTACCAGAAATCCCACCATTGTTCCAAAAGGTGGTTCTAGAAATTGGAAACTATTTTGTTGGTTCCTTTTCCATTTTCTCGATGGCTCAGAACTGGCAGTCAGGAAATCTCTTCTTTCCTTCCCAAGTCCAATGTGGCTGGGAACACATCTGCACAGAATGATCTGGAGATACCAGGCCCCTTAGGTGGCTAATGGGCTGGAATGGGGCTGGATGCTGCATGAATGCTCTGGTTCTTATAGGCAGAATCCCTAAATATTTTTAATTTCCCCATTTTTCGGAATGTTAGGATGCAGAGTTGAAGCCAATCAAGCCCCCAGGCTGGGGTTACCAAGCTATGCACACTCCTCAAAATGCCTAAAGATGCCTCAAGGGGTTTTCAAAGGTGTCTAGGAACCTAAAACCCCCTGGTTTAAGAGGTTGAGGCTGAGCTCTGCTTAGGAGCTTTTGAAAATTCCAGCAGTGTCACTCTAAATCTCAAAGCTTGTGTTGCTTTCTCCAGGACAATGCCTGGTTTCTGCCACATTTTCTGATGGCTTGGGCTTATTTGCCATTACCGGAAGGTTACCCTGGTAGTTAGACTTTTCTTTCTAGGCTAAGGAGGAGATTGCCTTACACAATGCCTTTCATCTTCCCTAATATGCTCCATATTATCCTCTTGATTTCTTCCATCTGGGCAAATCTTTTGTTGACCTCACCTGAAATCTAAAACCTTTCAAAATAAGCCCTTCCACTTCTCTCCTCTGATCCAGTAATGGTGGATGTGACTGGGAGGTCAGAAGTCTGAGATTAGTCGTGACCTCACTCTTGGGCTTCGCGTTGGCAGTAGGTTAGAGGCTTTGAACTTGGCACCCTGACAAATTGTTATTACTACATACCAAAAATCAGCTCACCCTCGTGTCTGTGGGAGGGTGTGGGGGGAAAGACAGGGAGATGGATTCCTTCAAAGAGCAAAGCTATTCCACACAGCACGACATTGAGACAGGAAGGTTTAACCCAAGAAACCCAAGGTAAAATCTTGACAGACACTAACTCCTAAAATACATCCCAGAAATGCTGTTAATTGAATCCGAACTGGCTCAGATGATGTGGACAGTGAATAACGCTTGAGCTTTTATTTTTAGAGGGTGAGCTGCCAACCTCTCATGAAAACTGAGTAGGGACCAGATTTCTGCACTGAATGACTCTCACATTTTACAAATCCAAGAATAAATAAAGTCAAGCTGACGCGAATATTTAGTGTATAGCCCCAAAAGCCATGGCAAGTTCTTCAGGGCCATCTGACTCAGTCCCCTGCGACCAGAGGCAACCCTTTAGATTGAGGATGTTCTCAAACGTACCAGCCTCTATCTGAAGAGATAAATTTTCCTTTAGTTTGATGTTAACTTTCATAATTCTCTATTTCTAGCCTGCAGAAAGGAAGCTATTGCCATCTTCTCCCTGTCAGACTGTGAGCGTGTGCTGAATGCAGCATCCCAGCATCCGACTCCGTTGGCCAACTTCAACCACACCTGAAGGAGATTAGAGGCAAAGAAGCTTTGCTCGGTATCCCTCAGAGAGCAAGGCTTTCTAGCCAGTCAAGCAGAGAGGCAGACCCATAACCACACTGAAGCCAGACAAATTCAACTTGGAAATAAGAGTCTGCATTTTTAACAGCACGTCTGTTAAATGAGAAAAGCTTCAGTTGGATTTTGTGTCTTCTTAGACAGCAGAGTCAGTCAGCCTCAAGACACAAATCCAGAGGAAATCTGGCTCCTTTCGATCCAGAACTACCTGTTTCTTAGATTTTAAAATCACAGTGGGCCGTAAGATCATCTATTCTGAGCTCCATATAATATGGACCATAAAATTGCATACTCCAATAAGGAACCCAATAACTTGTGCTTGGCTAAAACCTCTATTCCAGCAGGCATCTGCTCACAATTTGAAAATATCTGAAGAGGAAGAATCTACTACCTTCATTGGTATTTTGTCTCAACACTTAATCATTCCCACTGTTAAAGCACTGGGCCTCATTTTGAAATGAAATATGTCTGCTTTCAGGTTCCGGCCTTAGACCTCTGATAGACTACAAGGCTCTGTTGCCTCTGGGTGTTTTCTCCTGAGGACAAACTTCTACCCTCCTTGAGCCTCCTCTTGACCTTCCCTCAGTAAGCTAAGCAGGTGGAGATCTAGCATGAGACTTGTTTTTTCCTAGGCTTTTGAAACTTTTTGTGACTTTTCACTTTTTTGGGGGGCCCTTTCAAAACAGGTTGATACAGCAATAGCTTGGACAACTTACATACCAGATTTTTATTGACACAGTCAATGCACATGAGGGACCTAGGCAGAGAGAAGGGTGAGGGGTGAAGAGGCAAAAATTCAAACAACTCAAGAGTGTTGTTTCTCAGTCTGGTGTGGGCCTTTGACGGTATTAAAATGTTCATGTTGTTTGATAACATCATCTCCTTTCCTAAAATTATTAAGGCAGAAACTAGCCTTTTAGAGGGAGACAGAGGAAGAAGCAGTGACATATTCAGGGCTCACAAGAGGCTTCCATTAGGGATGGAGAAGGGGTGGAGAAGACACGGAAATGATAATGTGATATCCTCATGGCTTGCTGAGCGTGTCCCAGAATTGGTGGCTCGTACAGTTTCCCTTCTGGCACAGCCTGGCTAGGTCTCATCTCTTTCTCCAAAGGATGTCTAAATTTAACTTCAGTAGACAGGAGAGCACAGAGGCTATTCTCAGTCGACATGATGGAGTTCATGGAGGGTGAAAAGCAGAACTTGAATATTTGTGCAGACGGACTTCAGTTCTTAAGGTCCTCACTGCCTGGCCCAGGGGTAACACAGCCCGTAAATCTCTCCTCGCATAGTTTTCATTTTTAAGTTCTCCTTTAAAACAGAAAACCTGCATCTGGTGGAAGAATAAGCCAAGTATAACAATGGATCATGGGGTGTGGAGGCAAAGCAGTTAAGTGTCTCACTGTGGATGAAGAACTGCATGTTGGAGCCTTCCTCTCGTTTCAGGACACTGACCACCCGCAGCAGCTTCATCCATCGCGGGTTACCGGCAGATGGGGCATGGGATGCACAAATCAGTACCGGTGCCTTCACCTCAGGACCAACTTCTGTTTTTCAGCGATGATCCCCATCTTCAGCCCAGCCCCATGGGAATGCAGCAGCTAATGTCACAGAGACTGCCCCGTGCTTCTCCATCGCAGTCACCAGCAGAAAGTAAGCTGAGCCTTAAAAGAGAAAACAGAGAGTCAACAAAGGGAAATCAGTTAAAATAGATTTTGGGAAGTCTAGACTGCAAGGATGCAGCATGTCATTGACTTAACACATGTTCCTATTACCTTGATTTTTTTTTTTTGGCAGAAGAGTTGGAGGGGAGCAAACAAGGTCACTGACCTGCTGTTGTGGTTTTGCCCACGTGGGTAGACAACACCACTCAGCCTCTTGCTCACTCTTCCCCTTCCTGGGGATGGGAGGACAATTAAAGGGGTGAAGGGAAAAGAGCCTCATGGGTTGAGATAAGAACAATTTAATAACTAAACTACAATAATAATGGCAATAATAATAATGATGATAATAATAGTAATATATACAAATACACAAATGAGCGATACATGGTGATACTGCTCAAGTATCTGACCAAGGGTCAGCCTGTTCCCTGCCAACGAACCTGAAGTAGGGAGAGTGCTGAAACCACAATCCCAGAATGGATGTAAGAGTCCGAGTGTCAGACCAAGAGTTGACTGAGGGAGGAAGAANGGGAGGACAATTAAAGGGGTGAAGGGAAAAGAGCCTCATGGGTTGAGATAAGAACAATTTAATAACTAAACTACAATAATAATGGCAATAATAATAATGATGATAATAATAGTAATATATACAAATACACAAATGAGCGATACATGGTGATACTGCTCAAGTATCTGACCAAGGTTCAGCCTGTTCCCTGCCAACAAACCTGAAGTAGGGAGAGTGCTGAAACCACAATCCCAGAATGGA
The DNA here is from genome assembly GCA_013400615.1 of Syrrhaptes paradoxus. Lineage (NCBI taxonomy): Eukaryota > Metazoa > Chordata > Aves > Pterocliformes > Pteroclidae > Syrrhaptes > Syrrhaptes paradoxus. The sequence continues at coordinate 61,745 of VZTO01028105.1, read as the reverse complement.
TGTAAGAGCCCGAGCATCAGACCAAGAGTTGACTGAGGGAGGAAGAAAACCCTGGGAGAGGGACCACCCAGAGAGAAAGCTGACCCAGAAAGAGAGATAACTTCCGGACAGACCCTTCCCTATATATTGGGCATGATGTGCATGATATGAAATAGACCATTGTCCAACTTGGGTCTCAATCCTAAACCTAAGGTCGAATCCTGGGCTGGTCACTGGGACTGTGCTCCCTCCCGGCTTCTCCTGCCCTTGCAGACACGGGCCCAGCAGAGAAGCTGGAAAGTCCTTGAGTGTCCTGGCAGCAGCTCTGCCCATCAGTGTGTGATCAGCTTCTCCTCAGCACAAATCCAAACACAGCCTCCCACCAACTGCTGGGAAGAAAGTTAACTCTGTCCCAGCTGAAACCAGGACATCTGCAAGTCCATCTTCACAAGCATGCTGCTGAATGGGCAGTGTACCTTTGAAGGTGCAAACAGACCTCCCCAGCACGAGTGGCAGCCAATGTTATGGCCTCACCAGTATATGCCAGAGGAGACGGGAGTACTTGTGTTTTCCTGCAGATGCTTTTTTTTTGATCCTTCTCCACTACATTGCGCTGGAGACTCCTTGTTCATGGGTCTGCTGAGATGAGATACCCACCCATCTCCCAGCCTTAAAGCAGGGGAGATTCAAAATGAAGAAAAAAATTGGATTTTGTGGGACCTTGGCCAACAAACTCTTCCGAGCGCAGCGGCACTGATCTGCACGAAGCGTGTGAAACAGCGCTAACAAGGAGAGGAAGAGGGTTTAACCTTTGTTCCAGAAGCCATAAATCACCATCCAGAGAGTGAAAAATGAGTAGCAACTCTACGGCTGTAAAATCTACATGCTATGCTAGGCTGAGAAAACAGCAATACTGAAAGTAGCAAATTTCCAGAGCCCAAAAGGAGCTCAACGGCTTTCCAAAGACATTAAAGTGTCCCCAAAGCCTTTTTGGTAACTTTGGTGAGCCGCCTGACTTCCACCCCATAGGGAAAGAATGTTTTCCCCATCGTGTCCCCATTTCTGCCAGCTCGGAGGAAGGCAGAGGCTTCAGCCCAGCTCCACTCCAT
>VZTO01028105.1:49738-60361 GCA_013400615.1 Syrrhaptes paradoxus | reverse complement strand
ATGTTCCTATTACCTTGATTTTTTTTTTTTGGCAGAAGAGTTGGAGGGGAGCAAACAAGGTCACTGACCTGCTGTTGTGGTTTTGCCCACGTGGGTAGACAACACCACTCAGCCTCTTGCTCACTCTTCCCCTTCCTGGGGATGGGAGGACAATTAAAGGGGTGAAGGGAAAAGAGCCTCATGGGTTGAGATAAGAACAATTTAATAACTAAACTACAATAATAATGGCAATAATAATAATGATGATAATAATAGTAATATATACAAATACACAAATGAGCGATACATGGTGATACTGCTCAAGTATCTGACCAAGGTTCAGCCTGTTCCCTGCCAACAAACCTGAAGTAGGGAGAGTGCTGAAACCACAATCCCAGAATGGATGTAAGAGCCCGAGCATCAGACCAAGAGTTGACTGAGGGAGGAAGAAAACCCTGGGAGAGGGACCACCCAGAGAGAAAGCTGACCCAGAAAGAGAGATAACTTCCNCACAGCCTCACACCAGCTGCTGGGGAGAGAGTTAACTCTGTCCCAGCTGAAACCAGGACATCTGCAAGTCCATCTTCACAAGCATGCTGCTGAATGGGCAGTGTACCTTTGTAGGTGCAAACGGACCTCCCCAGCACGAGTGGCAGCCAATGTTATGGCCTCACCAGTATATGCCAGAGGAGACGGGAGTACTTGTGTTTTCCTGCAGATGCTTTTTTTTTGATCCTTCTCCACTACATTGCGCTGGAGACTCCTTGTTCATGGGTCTGCTGAGATGAGATACCCACCCATCTCCCAGCCTTAAAGCAGGGGAGATTCAAAATGAAGAAAAAAATTGGATTTTGTGGGACCTTGGCCAACAAACTCTTCCGAGCGCAGCGGCACTGATCTGCACGAAGCGTGTGAAACAGCGCTAACAAGGAGAGGAAGAGGGTTTAACCTTTGTTCCAGAAGCCATAAATCACCATCCAGAGAGTGAAAAATGAGTAGCAACTCTACGGCTGTAAAATCTACATGCTATGCTAGGCTGAGAAAACAGCAATACTGAAAGTAGCAAATTTCCAGAGCCCAAAAGGAGCTCAACGGCTTTCCAAAGACATTAAAGTGTCCCCAAAGCCTTTTTGGTAACTTTGGTGAGCCGCCTGACTTCCACCCCATAGGGAAAGAATGTTTTCCCCATCGTGTCCCCATTTCTGCCAGCTCGGAGGAAGGCAGAGGCTTCAGCCCAGCTCCACTCCATATAGACAAAATGAGGGTCCACGAGGACGTGTATTTGCTCCCATCCTGTGTACATCCAGCCCATCATCATCAATGCAAATAAATTTCTCTCCTGATCTCCTAGTCACAGGGCTACACTTTCATCTTTGGTATCCCTAGCCCTGCTACCTTTAATGGGCTCCATGATTTAATGCCATCAGCGGAAGCCACCATAAAGTCTTGACCAACTTCAGTGGAGGCTTTTAGCAAGGGACATCATGGTTCACATTGCAATTCCCAGTCTGTTGCTTGAAACTGGTGGGACTGCGGCACTGGTGGGCTCTGGTAGGTCCCCACGGTTGGTTTTCCAAGGATGGCTTTGCTGGAGTTGCACTTCCCTGTGACAGATGCTCAAGAGAGGAGAAAAAAAGGATAGAAGATGCTTTAAACAGTTCAGGAATGGTTTCACCGGGGTGACAAGAAGGTCTCCACTTCATGAACCCCCAGAAGCTGGTGGGGACGGTGCCAGAGGGGGAAAGGGGAAGAAAGAAGGCTGCAGGGGATAGGGTTGTTCCCTGAGTCGTGGATGAAATAATGGAACGGGTTATAAATCATTGACTTCTGAGTCATCCTATATGGGGCTCACAAAAAACACAAAGGCCTTAAGCTAGTTCCAGACATCCAAACTGAGTGTAAAAGGAGCAGACATACACTACAGCGACACAAAAGTATTTAACCATTCAAGGTTAATAATGGCATAAACTGGGACCATCCCATTTTAACCAGTTGCACTTCACAAGCCCCTTCCCCGACAGCAGGTGACAGCAGAACTTGGCTCTCTCCCATGCAAAATGTTTTGTGAGCCTACCCACTGCGACATGAAAGCTTATCTCAGTTTCGAGCTCTGGCACGGACATCTCGCAACCACCACCTCCAACCCAGCTCATGCTCACGTTCTTCCAGCAAGACACGCTGGCACCTCCCCGTGCATTTCACAGGATGTTTTTATTAGTCCAGGCACGTGCATACCTTCTTCTTTTTTCTTTTTCTTTTTTTTTTTTTTTTTTAAATTCATGTCCTACATGTTTATGAACCTGAAAGGGAAGGACTTCTTGGTTTTACAGGTTTGGATTTGTTCCTTTGGATTTAAGGCTGTATCTCTTAACAAAAACAAAATGCTGGCGTCCAATCTGTCAAATTAAAGCAAAGATTTACCAAAGGAAAACATGCTTACAAAGTAAATATAAATTAATTTAATTGGTTCCTATTATCACTTCTATTGGAGCCTGCAAGTATAATCTGGTGCTGAAGTAATTAATTGGGTGTGAAGTAGCTACTGTGCCAAAACTCACTTGTAGGGAATGAAACTCGCAGATTTCTTGGCCTGACTGTTACCTGCAGCGTCTTGGCTTTGTTATTTTGCAGAGCGGAGAAAATCGCAGCGCCGAGCTGTGCAATCAAACGCTCAGATAAATGCCTCGCTTTGTGTTTTCGTGACGGTGTGGTTACAACTACAGGCATTTTCCCACCCGGGTCAGGGCGAGATTGGTTTCGGAGGGGAAGTCAGCGGACAGGTTTAGCGCTGCTGGGATTGCAGGCACTTATTTTTGTGGTTTTCTGTGGCTTAATATAGTCTCGGCTTTAATGACTCTGTTTTTTCCCCTCCCTGCTCTGGCTTTGCAATAAAGGAGCTTTGTCTGGTGGTTTGCAGAGGGGATGGGGAGTGGTGGGGAGCGGAGGCTGGTGCGATGGCACAGGTCTGCTCTCAGCAGCAGCAATGAGAGAGTCACCACTCCCAGGCTTTCATGTCCCTTCTCTCCATTTTGCCAGGATGGTTTCTTGTATGAGCTGGGAATTAGCTCAGGCAGCCCATCCAGAGCAAAAATAGCCCAGGCTTGAGTAACACAGGGAATTGAGATCCTGACATGTCCTGAGATGAATCATGGAATCACAGAAGGGTTTGGGTTGGAAAGGACCTTAAAGCTCATCTCGTTCCACCCCCTGCCATGGGCAGCGACACCTCCCACTAGCCCAGGTTGGCCAAAGCCTCATCCAGCCTGGCCTTGAACCGCTCCAGGGATGGGGCATCCACAGCTTCTCTGGGCACCCTGTTCCAGTGTCTCAGGTGGTTCTTCCTGATGTTTCTTCCCACCTCCTGCACTTTTGGGCCACCGGGTTCTTCTCTCTGTGCTTCTCTCCAGCTTCCCACCTTCCAGCTGCTGTCATCTGCGACTTCGGGGTAGTCCCTCTTCCTCTGTGACAACATCTGCAAACAGAGCCTGGCACCACTCTCCCATTTATCACTCACCTCAGCTTCCAGCATCTCTAAAAAAGAGGAGTCCCTCTTATGTTGTACTTATGGTATGCTCCCAAACCCTGCTGTTCCCTGCACTGAGTAAAGATGGAGCTGAGCTTTGGAATCCACCCCACACTTATACATTTGCTTTTTCTGCAAGCAGGACTGTAGCTGCTAAACAACCCCAGAAAAGTGGGTGTGAGGCTGGGATGGTGCTAGGCAAGAGGTGCTGGGTGGCCAGCACAGGGTCCGGGCTGGGCTTAAGGCACAGGAGCACAAATAAGCTCCAAACACATCGTCTCCTGCCCCCTCCCCATGCACCTCCTGCCTATGGGGTCTTGCAGGCTGCTTGCCACTGTGTGGCTTCTGGGGACTGTTCACAGACACATACAAAGACTTTAAAGGGACAAGACAGCATCAAAAAACATGGAAGAGGGCAGATTTAGACTAGATATTAGAAAGAAATTCTTTCCTGTGCGGGTGGTGAGGCAGTGGCCCAGGTTGCCCAGAGAAGCTGTGGATGCCCCATCCCTGGAGGGGTTCAAGGCCAGGCTGGATGAGGCTTTGGGCAACCTGGGCTAGTGGGAGGTGTCCCTGCCCATGGTAGAGGGTGGAACCAGATGAGCTTTAAGGTCCTTTCCAACCCAAACCATTCTGTGATTCTATGATTCTAAAAACACAAGGACTTCAGGGTGATCACTGCCCACCCAAAGCCCTGACCAAGCCTAGAAATGGGCTTTGGTGGGGACAAGCCTTGACATGCTGGGAGAGGAGCTCTGCTCCCTGGAGTCTTCAGTGCAAACAGCCAAGAGAAAAGAAGTGCTGCTATTATTAGAGCTAACGAAAATNAAAAAAAAAAAAAAAAAAAAAAAAAAAAAAAAAAAAAAAAAAAAAGTCTTTCTGAGCAAGAGCCCAACCTCAGTAGGAACAGCCTGATTGCTGTTTTCCAATCTTTTCCCTCAAGGGAAAGCAGAGACTGGCCCTTATCTTATATCCTTTTAAAGTAGCATCAGTGTTCTGGTTTTTATTAAAAGATTTGATTTGTTTAAAATTGTGCAGTTTTTTGGTTTGTGAATCTCACTTCTTCCCACCTCTTCCTCTCTCTCTCTCTGTATAAATATTTATATATGTATTTAACCAAAAACTTTTTCTTAAATACGGATTCCAACAAAGGCCAACATATTCCTTAAGGTGTCTGAAGATTTTTGCTCAATTTCCAGCCCTGCCAAAGCCTTATTTGTGCATCTTTGAGTCCCTCCCTCAGTCTTTTTGTCTCTACAGCTTTGGCTAATGCAATCACTGCATCATCAGTGGGACAGAGAATTAAAGCAATTCTTCCTCGCCAGCCACACAGATTCTCCTGGATGTCAGATGCTCAGGATCAAGGCAGTCTGGTGGGAATCATAAATCCTGTCTTATTTTGGGGAGAAAGTCCCAGGACACAGAGGAGGGAGCAGGAACCAAGCTCACCCAGGATGGGTTGCTCACCCCAATGCAAAGACACCCCAAACACATGGGTCTGGTCCCCATCCAAACCCCCCCCAAGATCTCAGGGTCTCACAGGGGGTATTTGCCAAGGGCAAGACTTCCCTGCAAAGCCTCGGTGGACACCAGGGGAGGAAAAACACCCAGGTAGCCTCACCGTGAACCGCCGGGGCTGGGAACGATCGCGGCTCACGGGCCAGCCCGGGCTGGGGAACCTCATAAATCATGTGGAAGTGCAGAGTTATGAGTTTCCTCAGACAAACACTGCTAATTGCAGTGTGCTCTGATTGCTGGTGCGAGGCCGCGTAACATGCCAGCGAGGCTGCGGCGGGGGGTGCTGGATGGGGTAGGGTAATTTTGGGGGGCTGGGGAGGTGTAGATGGACTAACACCTCCCCACGAGGTGCAGAGCTGGAGCACAGCTCAGAGGAACATCACTCCCTGCCAGCTCTGCCCTGGAGTTAGCAACCTCAGCATGAAAATCCTGAGCCATGTAAATTGTCTGAATGTGCCCAATTTTTGCTCCTTTTGGGGCCAGCACTTCCCAGCAAAGCATAAAAAAAAAGCAGCTCAGAGTTGGAGGAAAGGCAGGCTGCGAGGCCAGCATCAATGGGAGCTCCATCTGCAAAGGGCGATTACTCGGTGGTGCAAATGCTCCAGGGCTGGCTCTTTGTAGTAAAACGAACCTTGTGATCACTCCACGCCCAAGCCGAGTGACTCAGAGGAAAAATAATTAAATATGTTAATAATTATCAGAGGCCCCTTTGATTAAAACAAATAAAGCTCGCGGTGTGTAAGCAAGGAGGAATGCTGCAGGGCTCGGCTTGCGACCAGCAGCCGACAGCAAAAGCGGATGTGGTGCCTGGGTCCGGCGTCAGGAGAGCAGAGGGGAAAGCTCAAGAGTGACCCAAAGAGATGCCAAGGGTGGCCAGAGTCCCTCCTATAGAAGTTGCCCCCATCCTCAATGCCAATGTGCTACCCCAAAGCCAGAGATGAAATGGGGCACTGGAGGCATCCCATCTCCACGTCCCAGCCTACCCAAGGAGGAGACCCAGAAGGTTTTGGGGTAGATCATGAAGGAACCAGCATCACTCAAACTGCCGAGGGAAAGTGGGAGGCGATTTTGGGAGCTGGAGGAAATGTGAAATATAATTAGCTATACCCTGAAGGGTGTCCACTCAGGAGCCCTGAGTATCTGATGGATGGAGAAGAGCACTTCTGAAGACAGATTAGGATCTCATGGGGGTTTAGCTGGGCTCCTAAGGTGCCCAGAGAAAAGCCAGACTCCTGGCTTGGCCGCTTCAGTGTGGTACTTGTAGGTGCCTGGGTCCGGCATCAGGGGACCATAGGGAAAAGCTCAAGTGCAACCCAAGGAGGTGCCAAGGGTGGCCAGGTCCCTCCTATAGCAGTCGCCCCCATCTCAATCCCAATGTGCTGCCCCAGGGTCAGAGGTGAAATGGGGCACTGGAGGCATCCCATCTCCACGTCCCAGCCTACCCAAGGAGGAGACCCAGCAGGGTTTGGGGTGAAGGAACCAGCATCACGCAAACTGCCGAGGGAAAGTGGGAGGCGATTTTGGGAGCTGGAGGAAATGTGAAATATAATTAGCTATACCCTGAAGGGTGTCCACTCAGGAGCCCTGAGTATCTGATGGATGGAGAAGAGCACTTCTGAAGACAGATTAGGATCTCATGGGGGTTTAGCTGGGCTCCTAAGGTGCCCAGAGAAAAGCCAGACTCCTGGCTTGGCCGCTTCAGTGTGGTACTTGTAGGTGCCTGGGTCCGGCATCAGGGGACCATAGGGAAAAGCTCAAGTGCAACCCAAGGAGGTGCCAAGGGTGGCCAGGTCCCTCCTATAGCAGTCGCCCCCATCTCAATCCCAATGTGCTGCCCCAGGGTCAGAGGTGAAATGGGGCACTGGAGGCATCCCATCTCCACGTCCCAGCCTACCCAAGGAGGAGACCCAGCAGGGTTTGGGGTGAAGGAACCAGCATCACACAAACTGCTGAGGGAAAGTGGGAGGGAATTTTGGGAACGTTAAATATAATTAATTACAGCCTGAAGGGTGTTCATTCAGGAGCCCTGGGTATCTGATGGATTGAGGAGGGCAGCTCTGATGGAAGATTCAGATCTCATGGGGGTTTAGTTGGGTTCCTAAGGTGCCCAGGGAAAAGCCAGGCTCCTGGCTTGGCCACTTCAGTGTGGTGCTTGTAGGGTGAAGCCATGCACTGAAGAGCTTTTCTGTGCTAACCCTGGTCCTGTTCGAGGTGGGATATGGTGGACACTGTGCAGAGCTTGGAAGGCGATTGCAAAATCATTTCAGAAGAGGTGGGCATGCCCAAACAAGTGGTCCCTCTGCTCCTTGCTCTACATGGAGAACTTGTCTCCTTTCTCCTTGGAGCCAAAGGCAGCATCTGCACCCCCTGGACCTTCTGGCCAGCCTTTTGGCCAAAGCAGATTGTGCCATTGCGGTGCTTGCACAGGAGAGCATGAAGTTCTTCTCCTGGGCTGGAATGTGGCTGGGGCAAGTGGGTGGCGGGATCACTCGCAGCAGAGCCTGGAGAAGCCTCTCTTGGGCTGTTTTGATCTCTCAAGTGTACAGGTGATAAGAATCAGGGCCTGATGTGCTGTTTTCACATAGTGAAATGTGCCGGCGGAGTAGGAGCGTGAGTTTGCACCATATCACGCTCGGGATCAGCGATGCTCTAGGTAACGAATACCAAAACCTCCTAATGGGGTGTGTCCCCCCTGTGTGGCTGCTTATGCACCGTGCTGCACCCCTGAGTGTCACACTACGCGTGGGTTATGTCCATGCTGACTGCCAGGAGCTGCAGAAGATGGATCTGCCTCAGCTTCACCATAGCTTCTGAAGGCAAACTCTAGGTTGAGAGAAGCAGTGGCCATTGCATGAGCAAACACAGTATCCCAGGGAGGAGATGCGTTGGAGGAAAGGCAGGCTGCGAGGCCAGCATCAATGGGAGCTCCATCTGCAAAGGGCGATTACTCGGTGGTGCAAATGCTCCAGGGCTGGCTCTTTGTAGTAAAACGAACCTTGTGATCACTCCACGCCCAAGCCGAGTGACTCAGAGGAAAAATAATTAAATATGTTAATAATTATCAGAGGCCCCTTTGATTAAAACAAATAAAGCTCGCGGTGTGTAAGCAAGGAGGAATGCTGCAGGGCTCGGCTTGCGACCAGCAGCCGACAGCAAAAGCGGATGTGGTGCCTGGGTCCGGCGTCAGGAGAGCAGAGGGGAAAGCTCAAGAGTGACCCAAAGAGATGCCAAGGGTGGCCAGAGTCCCTCCTATAGAAGTTGCCCCCATCCTCAATGCCAATGTGCTACCCCAAAGCCAGAGATGAAATGGGGCACTGGAGGCATCCCATCTCCACGTCCCAGCCTACCCAAGGAGGAGACCCAGAAGGTTTTGGGGTAGATCATGAAGGAACCAGCATCACTCAAACTGCCGAGGGAAAGTGGGAGGCGATTTTGGGAGCTGGAGGAAATGTGAAATATAATTAGCTATACCCTGAAGGGTGTCCACTCAGGAGCACTGGGTATCTGATGGATGGAGAAGAGCACTTCTGAAGACAGATTAGGATCTCATGGGGGTTTAGCTGGGCTTCTAAGGTGCCCAGAGAAAAGCCAGACTCCTGGCTTGGCTGCTTCAGTGTGGTACTTGTAGGTGCCTGGGTCCGGCATCAGGGGACCATAGGGAAAAGCTCAAGTGCAACCCAAGGAGGTGCCAAGGTCCCTCCTATAGCAGTCGCCCCCATCATCAATCCCAATGTGCTGCCCCAGGGTCAGAGGTGAAATGGGGCACTGGAAGCATCCCATCTCCACCTCTCAGCCTACCCAAGGAGGAGACCCAGCAGGGTTTGGGGTGAAGGAACCAGCATCACACAAACTGCTGAGGGAAAGTGGGAGGGAATTTTGGGAACGTTAAATATAATTAATTACAGCCTGAAGGGTGTTCATTCAGGAGCCCTGGGTATCTGATGGATTGAGGAGGGCAGCTCTGATGGAAGATTCAGATCTCATGGGGGTTTAGTTGGGTTCCTAAGGTGCCCAGGGAAAAGCCAGGCTCCTGGCTTGGCCACTTCAGTGTGGTGCTTGTAGGGTGAAGCCATGCACTGAAGAGCTTTTCTGTGCTAACCCTGGTCCTGTTCGAGGTGGGATATGGTGGACACTGTGCAGAGCTTGGAAGGCGATTGCAAAATCATTTCAGAAGAGGTGGGCATGCCCAAACAAGTGGTCCCTCTGCTCCTTGCTCTACATGGAGAACTTGTCTCCTTTCTCCTTGGAGCCAAAGGCAGCATCTGCACCCCCTGGACCTTCTGGCCAGCCTTTTGGCCAAAGCAGATTGTGCCATTGCGGTGCTTGCACAGGAGAGCATGAAGTTCTTCTCCTGGGCTGGAATGTGGCTGGGGCAAGTGGGTGGCGGGATCACTCGCAGCAGAGCCTGGAGAAGCCTCTCTTGGGCTGTTTTGATCTCTCAAGTGTACAGGTGATAAGAATCAGGGCCTGATGTGCTGTTTTCACATAGTGAAATGTGCCGGCGGAGTAGGAGCGTGAGTTTGCACCATATCACGCTCGGGATCAGCGATGCTCTAGGTAACGAATACCAAAACCTCCTGACTGGGTGTGTCCCCCCTGTGTGGCTGCTTATGCACCGTGCTGCACCCCTGAGTGTCACACCATGCGTGGGTTATGTCCATGCTGACTGCTAGGAGCTGCAGAAGATGGATCTGCCTCAGCTTCACCATAGCTTCTGAAGGCAAACTCTAGGTTGAGAGAAGCAGTGGCCATTGCATGAGCAAACACAGTATCCCAGGGAGGAGATGCCAGTTGCATCCCCAAGCGTTTTTATTCCCAGGATGGAGATCATGTGCAGTGGAGGACTGGGATTGTCCTCTCTGCATGGGGTTGAGTGTCCCAGTTCATGAACAGATGCAAACTTTGCATGGAAAGGCAACCACCTTAAGCGCCCAGCAAGATGACCTGCTGGGAAGGAGAAGCAGGAAAAAAATCCCAGATCCAGCTCAAACTGATGGGAAACACGAGGGAGATTGAACACAGCCCCCCTCCCTGGCAATCAGCCAGCTCACTGGAGCTGCCACCCCTGCACAAACCCAAAAAGGACCCAAAGACAGACAGCAACGGACACTGTCTGCAAACACGACACAGCTCTCAGATCTTTGCTTCCCACTCCTGGAGATGGGGCGTGCAGAGGGAGGGCAGCCACCGCCAACACTCTCTGCCATGTGGTCTGTGTCTGTTTTTTCGGATCCTGCCACCCTGCTAGTAAAACAAGCGATGTCCTTGTAGTGCTTTCCGGGGGGTGGAAACATAAAATGCATTTGCCGTTAGTTTATTTTTTTAANCCCACTCCTGGAGATGGGGCGTGCAGAGGGAGGGCAGCCACCGCCAACACTCTCTGCCATGTGGTCTGTGTCTGTTTTTTCGGATCCTGCCACCCTGCTAGTAAAACAAGCGATGTCCTTGTAGTGCTTTCCGGGGGGTGGAAACATAAAATGCATTTGCCGTTAGTTTATTTTTTTAAAGCCTTATTTAAGAAGAGGAGAGGAAAGGGATCCCTGCAAGGGGCACGCTTGCTAACAGGAGAGTGCAACATGCTTGATTGCTCTTTCTTGTCCCAC
>VZTO01028105.1:15598-48648 GCA_013400615.1 Syrrhaptes paradoxus | reverse complement strand
CCCAAAAAGGACCCAAAGACAGACAGCAACGGACACTGTCTGCAAACACGACACAGCTCTCAGATCTTTGCTTCCCACTCCTGGAGATGGGGCGTGCAGAGGGAGGGCAGCCACCGCCAACACTCTCTGCCATGTGGTCTGTGTCTGTTTTTTCGGATCCTGCCACCCTGCTAGTAAAACAAGCGATGTCCTTGTAGTGCTTTCCGGGGGGTGGAAACATAAAATGCATTTGCCGTTAGTTTATTTTTTTAAAGCCCTATTTAAGAAGAGGAGAGGAAAGGGATCCCTGCAAGGGGCACGCTTGCTAACAGGAGAGTGCAACACGCTTGATTGCTCTTTCTTGTCCCACGGAACCTGACTGACTCCCTGGGNTCTCTCCCCCATTCCCAGGAAGGGGGAGGGTGAGTGAGCGGCTGTGTGGTGTAAAACTACAACAACATCCTACAAGTGCCCTCTGGAAATGCCTCGCTTTTCCCATGGGTCACAGTGGAGCCAGTCAGCCATGTGTATTTGATGCCCTTAAATGGCTAAAGTTGACCTGAATCCCAACATACACCTGTCCCATCTGCCTCTCACTGTCCTCAGTGATGAGCACCTCCACTTTTTTCCACTCACCTTCATCCCACTGGCGCTTCTGGAACCAAAGGCACTGCCGAGTCCTTGAGTTATCTCCATCCTAACTGCACAAGGAGAGATTGGCTGGAAATCTCCTGGCTTCTTCTCCTCGTAGCTAATTTGTGGTGCACAGTCACTCCTGTCCAGCACTCCTCCTTATCCGTGTTCAGCAGATTGCATTTCCATGGATGACTTCCCTTTGCCTCATTGATTCATCACTAGCCCTTGCCTGCAGGGAGATAGCAATGAAGATCACAGTTAATTTAGGACAATGACGTACAGACTGTGTGTCCAGGTATCATGGGTAGCTCCTGGCACTGTAAAACCCCTGTAAAATGCAGGTGGAATAACAAAAACATTGGGGATTTGCTGTATCCTAAATCTAGATACAGCTATTATTTTTTATTTATTTTTTAAACTCCCTCCCCCAGTGTCTGTTCTTACAGGAAGTTTTTTGGGAGAAAATGGGNGGGGGGGGGGTTAGGTGATGTAGCTATACAGTGTATAAAGCAGCAGCTCCTTAACACATGGTTGTAGTTATGCAGCTGGGGAGCAGAGACGTATTTTTGGAAGATACCTGGCAAGTGTGCAGCCAGCTGCGATCTGATATCCAGGGTAACTGCGCCACCTCATGGTCCCCAGAGCCAAAGAGTCCAGAAGTGAGAAATGGGATGCTCGGTGTGACTTGTGTTCACCGAAAAGCATCATCAGAGCCTCCTCCGGGAAAAGCTGCAGCAGCTTTATTCGTTGTAGTGAAGTCATCTCCTTTAGCAAGGCCAGGTGGGGATTTGCTGCATGGATTACTGCCTTACTTTGACAATAGTCTCCAAATGAACTACTATTCCTATGACAACATAAGAGCTGGAGATGTTTTTCGGTCCTGCTCTGGGACTGTTCCTTAGAGCACATGCATCGCTTCTCCATCCAGTCTGGCTTTAAGAGACCTGGTCCCTGTGGCTCCTGCTGCTTCCCTGCTGATGTGAGCTTGCAGCCCAGTAGATCCCATCCCGGAGAAGGGCTGTCCCAGATTATCGTGTCCTGCTTCCCTTTCTTTTGATCCACTCCAAATAATCTCTCCCGTTTGGCACCCCAGGCAGCCCTTCTTTTAGCCTCCTGTTCTCACCCTTCTCACACTCGCAGCTGATTGCTGGCCGTGTCTCATACAAGCTGTCACTTGGGCATTTGCACCTGGGTTTTCCTGGGTTTTCCTACGTAGGAGAGGAGGGGGAGGTTTCACTGACTTCTGCTAAACACAAGACAGTCACCTAGTGCTATCCCACAGTGAAAAGGGAATGCGGGGTACCATGGGGGTTAGGCAAGCCCACCCCTCGTTGGCTATCTAACATAGTCCTGTGTCCTGGTTTGGGCTGGGACAGGGTTAACTTTCTTCCCAGCAGCTGGTGTGAGGCTGTGTTGGGGTTTGTGCTGAGGAGAAGCTGATCACACACTGATGGGCAGAGCTGCTGCCAGGACACTCAAGGACTTTCCAGCTTCTCTGCTGTGCCCGTGTCTGCAGGGGCAGGAGGAGCTGGGAGGGAGCACAGCCCCAGTGACCAGCCCAGGATTCGACCTCCCCATCTCTTCCCTTGCCAGCTTTAGGATTAAACTCCCAAATACACTTCATACACGGGAAGGGACAGAACTGAACAAGACCATAAAAAGCTGAAACGCTGTGACCTACATGGCTCATCTCACCAGAACACCTTCTAGAGCAGATGTTTAAGTACTTCAGTTGTCAACAAAATGAGCGTTGCCAAGGCCCATTCCTTGGCCCAATGGTCAGATGATATGGAAGGGTCCATAGCTCTGTCACAGCAACTCTGTTGCTTTCCAGAACAGGTTGGTCATATCCATCCCCATCACCGGGAAGGCTATCTGGCCTGGGCAGCTACAGGACTGCTTGGGACTGCTTGGTCTTGGCTAAAATGATGAGGATTTGAGCAACCTGGGCTAGTGGGAGGTGTCCCTGCCCATGGCAGGGGGTTGGAACTGGATGACCTTTAGGGTCCCTTCCAACCCAAACCATTCCATGATTCTATGATTCTAAAACTGTTCCAGGGACCACGCTAAGAGCTGAGCTGTATGGTCAGCTGAGACCTATGCTGGTTATTAGTATGGATGTAGACAGAGTGTTTGATTTGCTTGGTGGAGCCAGATAAGCAAGGTCCTTAGACCCTGAGTCAGGATCAAGGGTTCAGATTCAGCTCAGGAGGTTGCCTAGAAGCAAAGAGAGAGCAAGACTGAAATGAAAACCTAATCAGCTATATTATTTGTGAGAAGGAGAAGGAGGAGATTAAAAAAAAAAACAAAAAAAACCAAAAAAAACAAAACAGCTCAGCCCCACCTCCTTTTCCCTTTACATTGTGTTTATGGCCCTTTTTTTTGCAGCTGATACTGTCCATAAACCAGCACCCAACCACTCTGTGCAAAGACCATTTAACATCTGGCTGGAGTCAGTGGGAGAGACAGGATGGATGAGTCGATAAGACAGTGTCACGTCCCCATTGGGGTCCTAGCTCTTCTCTCTGCCCTAATTTAACGAAGTAATGAGCCAATTTGGCTTCTTCATACCTGTGGCTGTAACATCCTGTCTCCATCTATGATCAAAGCCATGCAGGCACTGCAGGTTTTGGAGCATGTTCTTAGAACCACCGAATGAAAGTCAATGAGACAGATGAGGAATTAGGTCAGACTAGATAATTAAACTAGACTCATCCAGCTGCCAAGTGGAGGAAGAAGTCCCCATCTAACTCCTTTTAACCACCGAGGTCATTATTAGTTCTCTATGACAAATCACAGGTAACGCCATCAATTTCAGTGGATGCAAACACAAGTTTAAGGCAAGTTTTTTATGTACGATGTTTGACTATTTGATTCCTGGAAACAGCCTCCATGCTGGAGCATGATTTGTACATATAACCTTACTAGTTTTCTTCTTCTTCTTGAGTGTGCCAGAGGAGCTCATGCGGTTCATCTCTGTCCCACAGGACTTGTCAAGTGTTTAAATGTCACAGCCTCTTTCGGTCAATATTGCTTTTCTTTGCTTTAAGATGGTCGTACTGAGGAATGAAGATGTTAAGTGGGTCACCTTACCCACAGGGTGGGAAAGCATCCCTCTGCAACTCAGAACAGCATTCAATACTATGCCAAGGTTTGCTGCTGACCCGAATCACAACAAAGAAAGCAAACAGAGTAAACGAGGAAAGGAGAAAAAGGATTTGCACTCAAACACACATCAGTGTTAGGCACAGCTTTCCCATTACTGGGAGCAGGTAAAGAGAGGAGAGAGCCACATCTCCCGTTCTCAGGTCTGTTGTTTGGAGATGCTGTATCAGACTGGGGGATCAGCCCAGGCTCTGGATCCCACCTTCTCTTCCTGCAGTTTTAAACTCAGACCAAGTGTGCTGTCGTGCGAGTTCAGAAGACACGTTGACCATATTTGCCAGCCCCAGAATTTGTATCAGAGAGTTGTTTGTCAAAGCCCCACCTATCCCGTGCAGCACTTCCTTTCTGATAATTGCTACCGAGATACAGAGCGAAATAATGGAAAGGGGAGAAAAATCTCCAATTCTCACCATTATCTTCAGGGCAGCCTGTTAAAACATGAACTCGCTGATATTTTCTTCCAAGCTCCTCCCCTGAGATATGCCTCTGAGCATCCCTGGAATTTCCTTGCACTTGGACGCTGCCCTGAACTGTCGTGGGAACACGTTGAAATTAGGAAGGTGTCACTTGGTGTTGAAAGCTTCCTGGTTTTGTCAGGAATGAATGCAAACACAGAGCGGTGAGCTGCAAAAAGGAACAGTGATGATTTTTTGAAGTCTTGCTGAGTTTATCTGTTCATTGTAATGGTGAAGAGATTAGAACCCTGAGACTCACATTCCCCCACAAAGCCCATCCAGGGCATGCTCATGTCTGTCTAAGAGGTGAGAGGGTCTCTTAGGGCAGTGATTAGTCCCTGTAGTGACATCAGTGACAAAAAGCCATTTTGGACCAGGTTTCAAACCTGGATTGATAAAGTCACAAGTGCAAAAGCACCACCATAAATGTCAGGTTTGTTCTCGTCTGTGCTACCAGAAACCTCAGGCACAGCATTGCTGTGATGTGAAGAGCAATACGAGTAACCCACCAGGGCTGTAGCTTCTCCCTTGGGCACACGTTNATTCCATGATTCTATGATTCTAAAACTGTTCCAGGGACCACGCTAAGAGCTGAGCTGTATGGTCAGCTGAGACCTATGCTGGTTATTAGTATGGATGTAGACAGAGTGTTTGATTTGCTTGGTGGAGCCAGATAAGCAAGGTCCTTAGACCCTGAGTCAGGATCAAGGGTTCAGATTCAGCTCAGGAGGTTGCCTAGAAGCAAAGAGAGAGCAAGACTGAAATGAAAACCTAATCAGCTATATTATTTGTGAGAAGGAGAAGGAGGAGATTAAAAAAAAAAACAAAAAAAACCAAAAAAAACAAAACAGCTCAGCCCCACCTCCTTTTCCCTTTACATTGTGTTTATGGCCCTTTTTTTTGCAGCTGATACTGTCCATAAACCAGCACCCAACCACTCTGTGCAAAGACCATTTAACATCTGGCTGGAGTCAGTGGGAGAGACAGGATGGATGAGTCGATAAGACAGTGTCACGTCCCCATTGGGGTCCTAGCTCTTCTCTCTGCCCTAATTTAACGAAGTAATGAGCCAATTTGGCTTCTTCATACCTGTGGCTGTAACATCCTGTCTCCATCTATGATCAAAGCCATGCAGGCACTGCAGGTTTTGGAGCATGTTCTTAGAACCACCGAATGAAAGTCAATGAGACAGATGAGGAATTAGGTCAGACTAGATAATTAAACTAGACTCATCCAGCTGCCAAGTGGAGGAAGAAGTCCCCATCTAACTCCTTTTAACCACCGAGGTCATTATTAGTTCTCTATGACAAATCACAGGTAACGCCATCAATTTCAGTGGATGCAAACACAAGTTTAAGGCAAGTTTTTTATGTACGATGTTTGACTATTTGATTCCTGGAAACAGCCTCCATGCTGGAGCATGATTTGTACATATAACCTTACTAGTTTTCTTCTTCTTCTTGAGTGTGCCAGAGGAGCTCATGCGGTTCATCTCTGTCCCACAGGACTTGTCAAGTGTTTAAATGTCACAGCCTCTTTCGGTCAATATTGCTTTTCTTTGCTTTAAGATGGTCGTACTGAGGAATGAAGATGTTAAGTGGGTCACCTTACCCACAGGGTGGGAAAGCATCCCTCTGCAACTCAGAACAGCATTCAATACTATGCCAAGGTTTGCTGCTGACCCGAATCACAACAAAGAAAGCAAACAGAGTAAACGAGGAAAGGAGAAAAAGGATTTGCACTCAAACACACATCAGTGTTAGGCACAGCTTTCCCATTACTGGGAGCAGGTAAAGAGAGGAGAGAGCCACATCTCCCGTTCTCAGGTCTGTTGTTTGGAGATGCTGTATCAGACTGGGGGATCAGCCCAGGCTCTGGATCCCACCTTCTCTTCCTGCAGTTTTAAACTCAGACCAAGTGTGCTGTCGTGCGAGTTCAGAAGACACGTTGACCATATTTGCCAGCCCCAGAATTTGTATCAGAGAGTTGTTTGTCAAAGCCCCACCTATCCCGTGCAGCACTTCCTTTCTGATAATTGCTACCGAGATACAGAGCGAAATAATGGAAAGGGGAGAAAAATCTCCAATTCTCACCATTATCTTCAGGGCAGCCTGTTAAAACATGAACTCGCTGATATTTTCTTCCAAGCTCCTCCCCTGAGATATGCCTCTGAGCATCCCTGGAATTTCCTTGCACTTGGACGCTGCCCTGAACTGTCGTGGGAACACGTTGAAATTAGGAAGGTGTCACTTGGTGTTGAAAGCTTCCTGGTTTTGTCAGGAATGAATGCAAACACAGAGCGGTGAGCTGCAAAAAGGAACAGTGATGATTTTTTGAAGTCTTGCTGAGTTTATCTGTTCATTGTAATGGTGAAGAGATTAGAACCCTGAGACTCACATTCCCCCACAAAGCCCATCCAGGGCATGCTCATGTCTGTCTAAGAGGTGAGAGGGTCTCTTAGGGCAGTGATTAGTCCCTGTAGTGACATCAGTGACAAAAAGCCATTTTGGACCAGGTTTCAAACCTGGATTGATAAAGTCACAAGTGCAAAAGCACCACCATAAATGTCAGGTTTGTTCTCGTCTGTGCTACCAGAAACCTCAGGCACAGCATTGCTGTGATGTGAAGAGCAATACGAGTAACCCACCAGGGCTGTAGCTTCTCCCTTGGGCACACGTTGCTTAAGCTCTAAGCTTTTCATACAATCACAGAAGGGTTTGGGTTGGAAGGGACCTTAAAGCTCATCCAGTTCCACCCCCTGCCATGGGCAGGGACACCTCCCACTAGCCCAGGTTGCCCAAAGCCTCATCCAGCCTGGCCTTGAACCCCTCCAGGGATGGGGCATCCACAGCTTCTCTGGGCACCCTGGGCCACTGGGGGCAATCCTGCAGCCATGGCCAAAGGATGCACCAAGCCCATGCACCTTGCTGTGAGCCAGCAGAAGACAACCAGCTCTCTTCCAGAGGACACACAGTCACCGTTGTAATAATTTTGTCCACTCCTGGCTCCTGGAGTGCACAGTTTGGGCACTATCTGACATGGTTGACAACCTCAAGCCACCTCAGATCTTGGAGTACAGGAGCTTGGAGTCAACATCGACACCTGATGATACAGGTTGTCCCTCTGCCTTCCTTCCCATCATTCTCATGTCTGTCATTAGCCCCATCCCTGGAAACATTCAAGGTCAGGTTGGATGGAGCTCTGGGCAACCTGATCTAGTGGAAGATGTCCCTGCCCATGGCAGGTGGGTTGGACTCAATGACCTCCATGGTCCCTTCCAGCTCAAACTATTCCATGATTCTATGATTCTATGATTAGCATCCATGGAAATGGTGCTTTGCTCAGACACCCCGAGCTCTACACAACATCCCTTTGTGCTGGCCACAGGACATTTTTAAGGCATCGCTGCTCTTCGTTCTCAGGGCTTGTAGGTGCATATGAGATCCAAGGAGAACAAACCCCCTGGAAACAAGCAAAGAGTCCATCAGGGAGATGGTGAGGGGATAAGAACTGAAATCTCAGAGCAGGCAACAAGCGCTCTGAAATCTGAGCAATGATGGACGACAGCAAGTCTGACACTTGAAAAAAGGGAGATAGCAAGAAAGCTCTCACAGACACCTACCTCTGTGTTGAACAGAAGATATCACTAATCAGAAACAAAAGCCCTTGGAACGAAAGCCACAAGCAGGTTTTGTCACAGCTTGATTTCCACCTTGGTCTCTCCCGTTCTCCAGGGAAGTGGTTCATCCAGCGCACTGGAGGTCGGCAGGGACATCTAGTGGCAAAAATAACGATAAAATACACAGGGGAATATACTCCAGTGCTTTGCTTCGTCTTAGGGGCAGCTCGATTATCACCAGCTTTCTACTACACATTAAAAGATCTGGTTGAGAGCTCAAGGCTGTATTTTTAACCGATCTGTTGAAAAATATATTGGAATGATGCTTTCCTAAATCTCCCAAACCCCAGCTTTATGGAGATAAAACACCCCTGTAACTACTGTGCTTCCTGCCTGTCCTCAGCCTCCCAGGATGTTGTTCACCCTGATTCTCTCTTGCTTTTTGAAGAGTTGGAGACATTGGTATTGTGTCTGGTTCTGGTTATGTTTTTTTTGGTCATGTGTGAAGGTTTCTGTATGCCATTGCTGCTGGGCTGATTGATGTGATCATGTTATACATCTCAGAACAATTCTTTCTCCATCTGTTCTTTACAAATATGGTTTTCGTTAAGAGCTTTTCGGATTTTGGCTTTGATGGCACTGGGTTTTGTTTAAAGACTCGCATTACCTATTATGTTGAACATCTTTACGCAGCTGTTCCATTTAGTCCAAGTCTATTCTTCACTGGACACAAACCAGCCACTATTCAGCTTTGGCAGCTGTTTAAAAAAAAAAAAAAACAGCCTTTAACAATGCAACAAAGCAATGACAAAATTCAGTTTCTTAGTGGAGCAGGTAACACTGCCAACTTACCTGCAGTAAAAACCTGGCTTATCTTCATTAAAGGCTGTAATCCTTCCTGTGCATTTACTCTACAGTCACAGACAATGGATTAAACATAATATTGCAGATTACAGATGTGTGCTATGAACTGCTAGTCTAGGCAGAAATTTTTACTTTTATAATGATTTTGTACGGTTCATGTACATCTCATGAAAAACCTTTGGCCAATGATGGGAGATCACTGCTGCGACAGCAAGATAGTTGCTCAGGCAAGAGAAGACTGTGGCCCAGATTTTAACATTAATACTGTTAATTTTAATGTTAATACTCGCCCAATATTTAGCAACGTTTAGTATTGCAACTCCTAAAGGACTTACAGGAACACTGGAGTGGGAGGATGTGATCATAGAATCATTANCCCCCTGCCATGGGCAGGGACACCTTCCACTAGCCCAGGTTGCCCAAAGCCTCATCCAGCCTGGCCTTGAACCCCTCCAGGGATGGGGCATCCACAGCTTCTCTGGGCACCCTGGGCCACTGGGGGCAATCCTGCAGCCATGGCCAAAGGATGCACCAAGCCTATGAACCTTGCTGTGAGCCAGCAGAAGACAACCAGCTCTCTTCCAGAGGACACACAGTCACCGTTGTAATAATTTTGTCCACTCCTGGCTCCTGGAGTGCACAGTTTGGGCACTATCTGACATGGTTGACAACCTCAAGCCACCTCAGATCTTGGAGTACAGGAGCTTGGAGTCAACATCAACACCTGATGTTGACCCTGTGACTTCCTTCCCATCATTCTCATGTCTGTCATTAGCCCCATCCCTGGAAACATTCAAGGTCAGGTTGGATGGAGCTCTGGGCAACCTGATCTAGTGGAAGATGTCCCTGCCCATGGCAGGTGGGTTGGACTCAATGACCTCCATGGTCCCTTCCAGCTCAAACTATTCCATGATTCTATGATTCTATGATTAGCATCCATGGAAATGGTGCTTTGCTCAGACACCCCGAGCTCTACACAACATCCCTTTGTGCTGGCCACAGGACATTTTTAAGGCATCGCTGCTCTTCGTTCTCAGGGCTTGTAGGTGCATATGAGATCCAAGGAGAACAAACCCCCTGGAAACAAGCAAAGAGTCCATCAGGGAGATGGTGAGGGGATAAGAACTGAAATCTCAGAGCAGGCAACAAGCGCTCTGAAATCTGAGCAATGATGGACGACAGCAAGTCTGACACTTGAAAAAAGGGAGATAGCAAGAAAGCTCTCACAGACACCTACCTCTGTGTTGAACAGAAGATATCACTAATCAGAAACAAAAGCCCTTGGAACGAAAGCCACAAGCAGGTTTTGTCACAGCTTGATTTCCACCTTGGTCTCTCCCGTTCTCCAGGGAAGTGGTTCATCCAGCGCACTGGAGGTCGGCAGGGACATCTAGTGGCAAAAATAACGATAAAATACACAGGGGAATATACTCCAGTGCTTTGCTTCGTCTTAGGGGCAGCTCGATTATCACCAGCTTTCTACTACACATTAAAAGATCTGGTTGAGAGCTCAAGGCTGTATTTTTAACCGATCTGTTGAAAAATATATTGGAACGATGCTTTCCTAAATCTCCCAAACCCCAGCTTTATGGAGATAAAACACCCCTGTAACTACTGTGCTTCCTGCCTGTCCTCAGCCTCCCAGGATGTTGTTCACCCTGATTCTCTCTTGCTTTTTGAAGAGTTGGAGACATTGGTATTGTGTCTGGTTCTGGTTATGTTTTTTTGGTCATGTGTGAAGGTTTCTGTATGCCATTGCTGCTGGGCTGATTGATGTGATCATGTTATACATCTCAGAACAATTCTTTCTCCATCTGTTCTTTACAAATATGGTTTTCGTTAAGAGCTTTTCGGATTTTGGCTTTGATGGCACTGGGTTTTGTTTAAAGACTCGCATTACCTATTATGTTGAACATCTTTACGCAGCTGTTCCATTTAGTCCAAGTCTATTCTTCACTGGACACAAACCAGCCACTATTCAGCTTTGGCAGCTGTTTAAAAAAAAAAAAAAACAGCCTTTAACAATGCAACAAAGCAATGACAAAATTCAATTTCTTAGTGGAGCAGGTAACACTGCCAACTTACCTGCAGTAAAAACCTGGCTTATCTTCGTTAAAGGCTGTGGTCCTTCCTGTGCATTTACTCTACAGTCACAGACAATGGATTAAACATAATATTGCAGGTTACAGATGTGTGCTATGAACTGCCAGTCTAGGCAGAAATTTTTACTTTTATAATGATTTTGTACGGTTCATGTACAATCTCATGAAAAACCTTTGGCCAATGATGGGAGATCACTGCTGCGACAGCAAGATAGTTGCTCAGGCAAGAGAAGACTGTGGCCCAGATTTTAACATTAATACTGTTAATTTTAATGTTAATACTCGCCCAATATTTAGCAACGTTTAGTATTGCAACTCCTAAAGGACTTACAGGAACACTGGAGTGGGAGGATGTGATCATAGAATCATTAAGGTTGGAAAAAGACCTCAAGGATCATCAAGTCCAACAGTCAGCCCAACACCACCCAACCCACTAGACCATGTTATAAGCAATCGAGAGCTAAAGCGAGCGACCTACCAGCCCATTTATCAAACCTCTGTTCATCATCTGGGCTGTGGTACCCAACGATGTGTGTGGTCCTACCCTGACCTAGCAATGTTAAATATTTTAGCTTCTTGAAAGCCAGTAAGCTGTAGGATCTTACGTGAGTAAATCAGTTTGGAAAAACAAATTTAGGCTCTGAAGTCAATTAGGCATTGCAAAGTGGAACAGTGAAACACTGAAACACCTAATCACCCGCTGGTTGGGCCAAAGAGACAGTTAGGGGTCTCCAAAGCAGTTGGGATCAGATATCTGATGTGATTCCGTACCAGCTGCGCAACATTAGAAGGTTTAGAGGATTCAGTGGAAAAAGAAGCAATATGAGCTTTTTTTCCGTTATTTTCAGGGGTTTTTTGGTGATTTATTTTTTTTTCGTGATTTCTTTTTTTTGGTAGTCATGGGGTTTTTGGCAGTGATTCCTGACACATTTTAAGTTGCAAAGAAAAGCACAACTTTTACCAGTAGCATCCACATCAAATCCATTAAGCAAATGATGAAGACCATTTTTAAATTACTTGCAACCTTTCAGCTGTGCTCATAGGTGCTCTTGTTGAATACCTTGGTCCCCTCACTGTCATTCCTCCCCCTCTCCTTTTGACTTGTCACATCCAGTAGAGAAAGTCTCGTCCACCTCCAAGCACAAGTGAAGAAGAGGAAACACAAAAAAAGTCAAGGACAAGTAGGCATCACCCAAAATGAATCTGGGGAGGATGTTCACCTCTGGAAGGGACTGCTGTTGTCCCCTGACCTCCTGTGCAACACAGACCACAGCCCTGAACACAGAGCAACAAGAAGGTTGTTTTCAACAGGGTGGGTAGTTAGCACTGGTGCAGGTCACTAGATTGGTGGATTCTTCATCACATGAAGGCTTCAAAGTTAAATTAGATAGTTTTCTAGAGGGTAGATTGAGATGAGATGTGAGGAAGAAATGTTTTCCTGTGCGGGGGGTGAGGCAGTGGCCCAGGTTGTCCAGAGAAGCTGTGGATGCCCCATCCCTGGAGGGGTTCAAGGCCAGGCTGGATGAGGCTTTGGGCAACCTGGGCTAGTGGGAGGTGTCCCTGCCCATGGCAGGGGAGTGGAACTCCATGATATTTAAGTTTCCTTCTAACCCAAACCATTCTGTGATTCTATGACTATTTCAGGACAATATATGAGTCCGTGCTTTGGTCCTGGTTAGTTCCAGTACCCTTCCAAGGAAAGATCAGCTGTATAAGGATAAAAACACTACCCAGAGCTGTAATCCGTAATATTGAGCTTAAGGGAGGCTATAAATACCTATGGCTTAGTGTGTGGCTGAACCTCAAGCTACCAGGGAGAAGGAAGGGGCCAGGGAAAGCTTTTGCTCCAGGAATCTCAATTTCTAATAAATCCTAAGGAGATTTTTTGCAGTTTTCCCTGTGGTGCTGGGTCTGGCCAGTGTCTGCAGCAAGATACTGGGTTACAGTTTTAGGTGGATGTCCATCATTTCCCAGAAGAGGAAAAAAAAAAAACCACCAATGGAGGAGTTGTCCAGTGTGTCTTCACTTTTGGGAATGGGGAAGATATAAACTAAAAGTGACATTTATCTGGCAGAACTGGGAAGATCTCTTTTTCTCTGTCCTATTGCTGTAATGTAAGAACCAGTGAGTGTGGCTCTTGTCACTTGATACTTCATTTCAGTGCAAGGCTGAAGAGCTCAAATCCACAACAGACCCAGCTCTAAACACTTCCTCAGGACAGACTTGGCTGCTGTTCCCAGAAATCTCTTCCTTCTCTTCTCTCATCATTGTTGGATTCGCTTTCGCGGTGTCAACCCACGAGGTGGAGGGAAACGCTTGGCCAGAGACTGGAAGACTCATTGGTTTTACAAGGCTCCTTGGCATCAATTCCTGCTCCCAAATTATTGTTTTTCACTGTTTAAATAATAGGAAAAGTCAGGCCAAAAAGCCAGGCGATCTGCATGGGAGATTCAAGGCAATCTCTGAACCTTCCAAATCAAGCCATTTGTCTAAATATTTAGCTATCAGCACTAGAGCATACAATCAGTGAGTTAGCAATAATTCTATTCGAATTTCTCATCCAGTAAACCCAGTCATTACAATCCTTAAGTCCCTTTGATGGTGTCTCAGTGCCACCATTTTCCAGAGTGTCTGAACTACTCAGAAATCCAAAATTATATGAAAGAAGACATTTTAGTGGCACCTGTTTTCAAAGGCACTAGCCATGAACGCACCGCTAGAAAGCCTTTTGGGCAAGGGTTGCAAATTAACCAGCTTAAACCTGAGGCATCCCATGACCACCAGGCTCGTTAGAAAATCTGGACGCGTTTGCTGGTGACGGACACTCTCCTTCTTGGCTCACCTTGCACATCCGTACGGCTCCTGATCACATTTAGATTAATGCAAAGAAGGTGAATATATTGAAACACAGGTGGGTCTCTGCGGTAGGCAGATGACCCCGTAGGGCCATGCTGAAGGCTGCCAAGCAGGAATTTAGCGTTGTCTCTGTTTGCACAGAAGGACCTCAGTGACTTGGAAAGCAGAGAAGAAGGAAATGTTTTCTCCATGACATACTATGGGCTGCCTACAATCAACATCCTTCCTCGGCAGCTGGGCTTGATAAATGTTGTCAGCAAGCCTGCAAGTCCTTTTGGGCTCCCAGTGTCAAGAACAAAGATGAAGCAATCAGACAGGGACAAGCACCCCTACATCAGAATTGCTCTGGTCACGCTACACCGATTCCTTGTGCAACTGGGCTGGAAGACTGAATCCTTCAGAACAAATTCAATTTGAGCTGCTTGTTGGGAATAATCAAGTTTGCTCATCTAGACTTTACTACGTTGTCCAATTCTATTGTATGTATCACATTTAAAAATAAATTTAAAAATGCTATTATTCCTGGCTTTTTCAATAGAAAAAAAGTAAATTAATTATCCTGTTTGTCTCCTAGAATAGACTAAGTTGCCAGACACAAATAGTGTTAACACTTCTGCATGCTCTTACATATGCTATTCTTTGAGTTGATCGTTTTTGCCCAGTTTCTGAAAGAAAAATAATTTTAAAACCCCTGTAATTGTGCTGGGGCGCTTGTGTGAGCTTATCAAGCTTTCCATTAGTATCTTTGAACCAACTGGCCAATTTCAAACAAATATGGGGAAGGAAGAAAGGTCCCGCAGAGCTAGAAGACACAAAGAACCTTAAGCTCCCCCCACTATAGGAAATCTGCTGGATGTGGGCTCACCCTTTATCANAAACTGAGATGAGATGTGAGGAAGAAATGTTTTCCTGTGCGGGGGGTGAGGCAGTGGCCCAGGGTGCCCAGAGAAGCTGTGGATGCCCCATCCCTGGAGGGGTTCAAGGCCAGGCTGGATGAGGCTTTGGGCAATCTGAGCTAGTGGGAGGTGTCTCTGCCCATGGCAGGGGGTGGAATGAGATGAGCTTTAAGGTCTCTTCCAACCCAAACCATTTTATGGTTCTATGAAATGAAGCTTCTTTGGCTCTACTAATCCCAAAACAACTTCAATGCTTCTCTTCTCTCTGATTTTTAAGGTCCTTTCCAACCCAAACCATTCTATGATTCTATGATTCTTCAACAGAGCGAGACGATGCCATGCCTTGTGCTTGTATTTCTCCAAGAGACAGGATAAAAGGTCACACCACACATCAACTCTGCACTCTCTCCCTGATATATTTTTTAAAAGCCTCTGCTCCATCACTACATTTCCAGGTTGACCTTTCCACTGGTTTGGGACATTTGGAACAAATTTACCTTTCAAATTTACTGCATTCGGGCAGCATAAAGCGGTAGCTTAGAGGTGCTGCAGGACACACAAGACTCTTTCCAGTATTCCCATCATTTACACAAAGACCCACATAAGGGAGGGATCCGAGCCTTCCTTTTGAACCAAAGCTTTCAAGCCGTTTGTTTTGGCTTCCTTTAGACCTGCAGGCCAAGTGAACTCCAGCCATTTGTTCTGAAACCATAAATCTCACCAGCTATAAAGCAGTTTCCTAATCCTTTTATTTTACAGGGCACACATTTTGCTCAGCGAGCCGTGCCCCTTTCTTAGCTGTGATTCAGAGAAATCTGCATGAGGAAACCATTCCAGCCTTCAGAGCTGGATTTCTCCAGCTGTTGCGTTTTCCTTATTTTTTGGGCTGTCTGCTTGCACAAATGAGGTGCTCCAACCACTCACAACCACCCTGTAGAAGGAAAATAAAAGGATCAGCAGCAGCACCACAACAAAGTTGAACTTGGAGCCAAATAAAAACTGTTGTGTAAATCCACTTGACCTATTTTTTTTCTTAAAAAAATAATAATTAAAAAAAAGACTGAGAAATGAAGCGGTTTGTGGAAAAAAAAAAGAAAAAAAAGAGGGACACACACCTGAGCAAACAGATTTTGAGGTCTGTAGACCATCCCTCCACTGGGTAGGATCAAAGTAACTCTGCTGGAGTGCATTATGGAAAAAGTCATGCATAAATTGGGATCCCAGTGGTTTAGGAGACAAAAAAAAACCAAAAAAACACCAACTCAGGGGAGGGCTCTGCTGCTGTGGATGCCCCATCCCTGGAGGGGTTCAAGGCCAGGCTGGATGAGGCTTTGGGCAACCTGGGCTAGTGGGAGGTGTCCCTGCCCATGGCAGGGGGGTGGAACGAGATGAGCTTTAAGGTCCCTTCCAACCCAAACCCTCCTGGGATTCTATGATAAAAGAGCTGGTATCCTCTTGAAGAACCTCCACGGTGCACAGGTGGTGGACATGGGAATGGGTGTATAGATCATTCCCCATCTCTGCTTGCACAGGGAGAAGCAGCCGAGCTCTGCAAGTTTCTGGCAGCTCTCCAGGGAGCAGCCAAGGTCTCATCACCGGTCCCCATCTCCATTCCCATTTCCTTCCCTGATCCTGCGTGATGACAGCAACTGAGCAACACTTTGGATAGAACAAAGGGAATGACCATTAATTTTTCATCCACAATGGGATACACACACAGTTTATTCCTAAAAGTAAAAGCAAATAAAACCCAAGAAAGAGCTACAGCTGTCAAACACATCTCTTTGCCCTCCAAGTACCATGCTTGGGCACTGTCTTGGTATGCTTCAGAGGTTGCTGAAAAATAGGTGTTCTTTCAAATACTTGTAGGAACAACTGTTCTAGAGCTTTAAAATGTTCTTCGTTACACAGTGAGGGGTTCATTTTAATTATTCCCTATATCACAATGTGAGGTTGCATGCTCAGGATCAGTTAGCCAAATACTCAAGCTGAACTGTGTATTAAGAAGTGGCAACAAAATAATATCACATACAAACATCATTTTTACGTATTAGACACACGTAGAGTGAAGTCCTGAGAGCAGAGAAAAAAATCCATAATTTCCCACTTAGTTCTGCTGAGCTTGTACTGAATCAGAAGCGTGGGAAAACTTTCCAGAACAACTTTTTTGAGATTGAACTGCAGCATCTGGAAGGTCTGTTCCGAAGCACACGGATCTCAAGGACTCCAGGAAAGTTGCACAAACACAATCATTTTGCGTTTACCTTGCATCTCACCTGTGTGGAAACCAAAGTTTATTCGCCCACTTTGCATTCCTAGTGAGAAATTATTACTGCCATCTTTTTCCGAAATATACGGTTTTACTTCTTGTTCTTTGCTTTTTTTTTTTTCTTTTTTTTAATACAGGAAGGAAACATAAGAATGTCAGGTCTAAGGTGACTCTCTGTAATACAACACATATTTTTATTCCACATGGAAAAGGAATGCCAAGTTGTTCAAATACCAAAAAAAATGTTCTTTCCCCTCACCCCACTGCAGTAACACTTGTTACTTATCTATAAAAATAAGGAAAAAAATCCCAACCCTAGACAAAAAGATTTGCTCACTGCTCAGCCATGCACTCGCTCTAATTAGATGAGCAGCCTAATAAATTGAAAA
This sequence comes from Syrrhaptes paradoxus, assembly GCA_013400615.1. NCBI lineage: Eukaryota > Metazoa > Chordata > Aves > Pterocliformes > Pteroclidae > Syrrhaptes > Syrrhaptes paradoxus. The sequence goes on along the minus strand of VZTO01028105.1, from coordinate 31,418 downwards.
GGAAAACAAAAGGAAGATTTGTCTTTATCGATTAGGAAAATGAGTTGTATTGGGGTGGTGCAGACATGATTTTACATAGTATAAATACCAGTTTTTCAACTGAAACCTTCTTTAAACTGGGAAAATGATCAGTGAATTGCTCTGTTTTCATGCATGGTTCCTTCAGGATGGATGAAACTCTACTTTTAAGATGAAATATTGTATTTTGATGATATCTAACCACCCAAGTCTGTCTTCATTTGTCTTCATTTTAATCTGGAGAGGATTAAAAATGTAGAAAATTATTTTTCACACCACGTTATGACTCTTTATTAAAAAGAGATATTTTTTAAATTATTCAGATTTATTGTTGAATCAAAAATACCAATTATTTTATAACTCTGTTCCCAAATTCTTTCCCAGCCTAGGAGAAGTGGTTACTCCGTAAAGGCTACAATATATTCANTAATAAATTGAAAAGGAAAACAAAAGGAAGATTTGTCTTTATCGATTAGGAAAATGAGTTGTATTGGGGTGGTGCAGACATGATTTTACATAGTATTGATCCAAGTTTTTCAACTGAAAACTGGGAAAATGATCAGTGAATTGCTCTGCTTTCGTGCATGGTTCCTTCAGGATGGATGAAACTCTGCTTTTAAGATGAAATATTGTATTTTGATGATATCTAACCACCCAAGTCTGTCTTCATTTGTCTTCATTTTAATCTGGAGAGGATTAAAAATGTAGAAAATTATTTTTCACACCACGTTATGACTCTTTATTAAAAAGAGATATTTTTTAAATTATTCAGATTTATTGTTGAATCAAAAATACCAATTATTTTATAACTCTGTTCCCAAATTCTTTCCCAGTCCAGAAGAAGTGGTTACTCTGTAAAGTCTATGATATATTCAAACATCCCTAAAAAAAATTAAATTCTAAAACTGCATACTCATAACCCTTTATACCTTTAGCACACACAAACATCTAATGCGCAGCAGCTCTGGGACACCCAAGGAAGGCAAGACACGTTTTTATCTGACCTAGCACAACTCTTAGATGTAATAAGATATTACCACTTTGTCTGTAAATGAAAACCCTAGCGGGGCTCTGCTCAGCTCAGGGAAAGTATCACAGTACTCCAGGAAATACTGATTTGCTGGAAATTAAGACATTACTAGATTAATTTTTTTTTGTAATTAGATAAACACAGGAGGTAGGTTTCTGAGTCAGCTGTGGATATTTAATATTTGGAATGGATGCTACCCACCTACGCTCCTTCCCTACACTCATGCTCCTGTCTCCATCCTCTTCCCACCTTCTCCTCTGCAGAGATGCTCAGTCTCAGGGTGTGAGTGTCAGCGTGAAGAGGAAGACATGAAGTGGGACCCTTCACAAACTGTTGGCACTGTGAGAAGAGATGATGCTGTTATGGGAGAAGAAAACACCTAAATAACCAAAAGCACATGGAATGAGCTTCTGAGATTCTTCCTCTGCTGGTGATCTTTTCTTGTCTGCTGCTGACAAAGCATCAACCTAAATTGATGCTGATCACATAAGATGTGATCCAACAGCACAGTATGGATTCATACAGTCTGGTGTCTGACCCAAATCCTCATTGCTAGAGCACAGAATCATAGAATCACAGAAGGGTTTGGGTTGGAAGGAACAGTAAAGCTCATCTCATCCCAACCCCCCTGCCATGGGCAGGGACACCTCCCACTAGCCCAGGTTGCCCAAAGCCTCATCCAGCCTGGCCTTGAACCCCTCCAGGGATGGGGCATCCACAGCTTCTCTGGGCACCCTGGGCCACTGCCTCACCCCCGCCCAGGAAAACATTTCTTCCTCACATCTCATCTCCATCTACTGCTGCGCACACTGCTGGGGATGCCCCCAGGACACGGGGGGTTGCTGGGCTCCAGCGCACATTGCCGGCTCCTCTTCAGCTTCTCGCCCCCCAGCACCCCCCAGTCCTTCTCCCCAGGGCTGCTCTCCAGCCATTCTCCTCCCAGCATCTATTTGTGCTTGAGGTTGCCCCAACCCACCTGCAGGACTTTGTTGAACTTCATCCTTGTTGAACTTCTTCCACTAAGTGTGCTCAGCCGTTGCGTGTCCGTGTGACCATCCCATCTCAGAACGTTCTCCATGTGTGAGGAAAGAAGCGGTAGAAACACTGCAGCTTTTTATCCCTCTCTGATGCCTTAAATATATTAAATTTAAAAAAAAAAACATGTAATGACCGTGCCAACAACAAGCTGGTCAACCCAAGAAAGAGTAAGCGGAATAAGGAGCTGTTCCAAGCGGACCCTGACTGTATCAGCTGCTACAGTCAGTGGGTAAAGCATCCCTTGGGGGTTACGCTATTTAGGATTGTAGATTACTGTATAATACGGAATATTGTAGTGAGGGCTGTTTCCTGTGCTTACACCTGAGAGGACACGTAGGGGATACTCCAGATAAAGCCTAGAAACTTTTTTTATCAGTTTGAGACATTTTAAGGTCACCTTTTCCCCAAAGGCTGTAAGGATACTTCCCTTGGCTGGGATCCCCACATTGTCAAGGTTACAGAGGGAAAGCACAAATCTTTATTTAATATTTGAAGAATCCTGGTATTTGAAGAAAAGCGAAGAGGAACTTTCCGCTTTTCTACAACTGGAATCTATAAAAGCAGGATTTTAGGATGAGGGGAAGAAACAGGAGGCTAGGTGAGAAAATGGGTGATTTTATTTGTTTAAACAATAAACTTAACCTGATACACCTGGCAAATATGTCCTGGTCAGAATAGAAGAGAGTCTCACAAAGATCAGAAGCAACGACTAACATGTGAACTGGAAACGAGAAAGGAATGCAACTTTGTAGGGAAAAAAAAAAAAAAAGGACTGTTGAGCTGGATTTGGGAAGGGAAAAGTAAATGGAGTAAAGCAGAAAAAAAATACATGTAATATTTAATAGAAGAAATGGAATGCATGGGGTTCTTCTATTCTCCAATTAAAATGAGGGGATACGCCAAAAAAAGAGGCAAATTTTCAAACTGTTTAGAAAGATTTTGTTGTCACAGTACCTACTGAAAGCTGCCTGGGTAACAATATAATACCAAGGCAGCTACACAAATACAGCCCCAGTGCTCTACTCAGATGCTGGATTTTGTCCCTAAATGGAGATTTTTCCAAACCTGTGCTTTTTCTTGCCTTTAACTGTGTATGCCCAGCTTGATACCACTTTAAATCTCCTTCCCACAGAGGAGGGTAAAGCTAAACACTTTCTAAAACCCATGGCCTTTCAATGCACCTCCAGTTGAGAAACAAAATACAGGCATCTAAGAACGCTGACCTTTGAAGAACAGGACCTTAGAGCAGCTTAATCAAAAAACTAAAGGTCACACAGGGCAGAAAAATCGCACCGAGCCCTAGGTAGACCTGTCCTCCTTGCAGCTCTTTCCGTGCTGGGAGAAGAGTGGTGAGACCTGAAGGAAGGCATGCATTAGCTTATGCGTACCTTGGAAAAGCAAATAGTGCAGAAAATGGCTGTGTCAGCATTTTTTTTTTTCCCTTGAAGAGTTTCCCAGGAGCAATGGTGTGCTCTCAAAGAGGCAACGGCATCCAGGCTCTAGCTGCACCGTCCTGCCTGAAAGGTGCAAAGAGTCAGGATCAGAGTTGCAAATCTGTTTCGTTATCCCCGTTGTTAAAATAAGAACGTGAAATAGTCCGGAAAATGCAGGAATACCTGATGTCAAATTGGATGTATTACAAGGACTTTCCAAATCCAGCTTTTATAATAACTCAGAAGGGTGCCTTTACCCATGCCAAAACCCACACCGAAGCCGCAGGTTTCTCCATAAACACATCTTCTGCAACGACGATACACTTACGGGATTAGAGTTCATAAGAACGGCTGAACGGAGAGAGTTCTGCTCACCTGCCAAGCAGTAATGCCTTCAAGCTTTCTGCCGTCTCTGCAGACGCTGAATCTGGTTCTCTGCCTTATGCAAGACATCGATTTGGAAGTAGTAGTTTTGTATGGAGAACTTGAAAAGTCTTCAAGCCATTGCTCGTTTGCATGCTTACACTTAACCTTTTCCCAGGGGAGTGGAAACCATCTGCTAATTAGCACGCATTTAGGCTCATGGGTTTTGATAATTTACCAGTTGTGTGCTTGGATCTCAGGGTGCAGGGTTCAGGAGGAGCCGTGGATGGTGGGGACAGAATCTCCCAGGAATAAGCCTTGTGCTTGTCACCATGGGGGTGCGTCTTCTTAATCAAAGCTCTGCTCAGCAAAGTTGACATCTGGAAGACAAAACTAGTAACTTCATCTGGCTTTGCATACTTCATATACATATATATATATAGACATAAAAAAATCAACTAAAAAATGACTTAGAAATGCTTATTCATTAGGCAAAGAGATGTTCTCCAGGGTGCAAAGACTCTTTTCTCAGCAAGGTTCCTGGCACTCACAGCTTTCTATTACTTTTTTTTATTATTATTATTGAAACAAGGAATGAAAACCATATTTTTCTCATTTTGGTAAGTACCTTTATGATGTCCAAACAACTCCAACAATGATATCATCTGTCTTTCCTCCAGGGAGGAATTCAGGCCAGACCGTGATATTCCTGCTTATTCCTGGAGCACAGAGCCTCACTCACACCAAGTTGAAGGCAGCAAGCCTCGCTCCTTGGGGGGGAAAATGCATGTCCCAGCGCCGGCCGCTTTATACTCTACCTCCTACAGATCCCTGCCTCTTCTTGAGAGCCGTTCCACGCTATAAATTAAGAGTTAAGGGTTGAATCCTCCTAAGCCTGATCTCTGCAGGCAGATAGCCGAGGCTGCTCTTCAGCGGGATGTGCTCACCAGTAAGGATCTGCCCATATGGATCCAATTTCTCCAAGAATACTCTTTTCAGGCTGTCTATGACATGTGGCATTGTCTGCCTGCAGTCCTTGAAGTCACCTCTGATTTAATAAAATGGATAATTTACCTTCAACTTGTTAAGTCCTCCAGTTTAGGAAGGAGGTCAAGCGTGACTTTAGCCTGCACAATGGGGGACCCGCAGGGATGGACGTGGGTCCAACCTCACCAGCAACACCCGCCTCCTCACAGCCACCTCTCCTCCACGCTTTGTTTCTGCTCCAGATCATGTCTGCTCAGCTTGAAACCATTTTTTTGCAGACTGGCAGATGGGGATGGAGGAGAAAACCAGGACCCCATCTGGGCATAGCTCTGGGCTTATACAGTACAGAGGCTTGGAGCATCATAGAATGGTTTCGGTTGGAAGGGACCTTAAAGATCATCTGGTTCCACCCCCCTGCCATGGGCAGGGACACCCCCCATTAGCCCAGGTTGCCCAAAGCCTCACCCAGCCTGGCCTTGAACCCCTCCAGGGATGGGGCATCCACAGCTTCTCTGGGCACCCTGGGCCACTGCCTCACCACCCTCATATTAAAAAATTTCTTCCTCACATCTCATCTCCATCTCCTCTCTTTCAGCTTAAAACCGTTCCCCCTCATCCTATCCCTGCCCTGCCCCGCTGACAAATCACACCCCCCATGAACCAGCCCTCTCGTGTATCTCCCCACCCCTCTCCTGCTTCCTTCAGCTCTAACTACAGACCAGCACAGGTGACCAGTAGTCACCTCTCAATGAAAGATGCCACCAGACACCTGAAACTATTGGCAGAGGTACTGAGCTGCCTCCATCCCTGGCTTTCACAGGGATTTCAGTTTTTAAAGGTGAATCAGTATAGCTCAGTACCTTCTAGCAGAGGTAGAGCTGTCACAGGACCCTCTCTTCCAACTGCTGCAAGGGCAGCCAATGCTCTGGTCTGAATTCCATGTGGTGTGGTCACAGGCTCACAGCAAGGATCCTACGCTGACCCCACAAAAGTTTCGTTATAGTGTTGCTGCTGGTGGAGAACATGGTCATGAACATTTAAGGGTTTGTGGAAGGTCTGTGGAGAGCACAGATGGTTTTGGCGGATGGAAAAAGCCATCCCAAGTTCTACAACTAGGAAACTAATTTATTCCTAAAGAGTTTTGATGTCAATTAACATCCACGTCATTGGGAACCTTCGGCACTGCACCACAAGAGCATCACCTACTGTAAGATCACCCAGGCAGTCACAGCGACAGTTTAAGTGACATTTTTAACTTTGGGACACTACGGAACAGGGGACAGCTGTTCTGTCACTGCTCCTCTTCAATCTCAGTGAACAAGCTTTACTAGTACCTGCCTTGCCTTCAAAGACACTTCCAGGGATAATTACACTGACAGCTAAAACAGAAGAGACACAGGCATAGCTTTAAGAAATAAACCAAGCTTGCTACATGAAAATAAATCAATAGGAACGCTGGACAACTATGGCAACAATAAAATGAACAGTTACAGCATTATGGAACAGGCATAATAAATTCTATTTGATTAACGGTGTTATTTTGCAAAGTAAACTTACAATGAACATCCAATTCTATAGATCTGTCTATAATTTCCAACTCTGTTTTATTGTGTTGATGCCTCACTGCTTATACATTGGCAAAACGCTGGGGAGACGACTGTTCTTCATGAGAACTGCTTTCCTTAGGGAAAGCAGGGAGCATTAGAGGTCTGGAAATTATTGAACATTTAGCCTGCTTTGGTATAACACCTATCGTTATTCTAGGTTAGCAACTGGTTTTTGAAACGGACCCAGTGAAGAGATTTATTTTTGTCTCCTTAGAGTAATTGGGATGTTTCTGGCAACTCTTAGATTTGCAGTTTTTCACAAGAACAGAACGCAGGGGGAATGGGATAGCTGCACCCAGAATCACTAAGTGGTTGTGGTCCTTTGCTTCTTTACAGAACCTTGGCAGCCAAACAAGCAGTTACAGGATTTCTGCAGCCAGGGACAGAAATACCACCACAGGAGATAAGAAAGCTACATGCTACCTTTTGAAAAAGCAACAGCGATTTCTAGCAGAAAATCTGTGCACGGGAAAAAGAGTTTGTGTATGAAGACAACTTTTTTTTTTTTTTCACAAAACCCCATGAGCTGAGAAGCTAAGGAAAATCCACTTTCACTAAAATTATTTGTTTCAGCAGCAATACTTAAATATATATATTGCTTCGTTATATACAATGCGCCAAAAAGCCAGGTCAAAGCAAAGTCAATACCTCGGATACACCTTGGAAGTACATACTGCTCCAAATTGTCAGGATATTTCAGATGACAATTCCCTCTGTCTCAAGAATCTGTTAAAAAAAAATTTGAATAAAAGTTTATCTTCACTGATTTTTTGTCCCATTTTCAGACATTTCTCTGCCAGTCTCTGGCCTGCTCTAGCAACAGTGTTCTCTTCAAAATGATACCTACCTGCTGCAGGTTCCTAAGTGATGCGTCTGAAAAACGAGGCGTTCCTCACCCACAGGACCCTTCAAACAGGCGAATAAGGAGCTTTTGATTGATGACAGACAAGCTCAGCATCTCTGGGAAAGGCAGTGCAATGATCGAGGCTCGTGGAGCCAGCTAATTAGCAAGGCTAATCACAACAGCAGTCTCAGCTGAGCTCCAGAAGACACTTCAGTGCCCAAAGGAGTGTTTCACTGCATTTCCCTTCTGCAATTTGTCTCAGTACATCAGTCAAAAAGATCTCATTTACACAGTCAGAAAGTAGTCTTCAGCTTTTTCTGGGTAATTATGTGGCACTAGGCATCAATTTTCCTTCTCTGATTGTGTCTGGAAGCCTGGGCTCATCCAACATGATTTCATTGATATGGGGCTCGGAGGTCACGGCCACCTGGCGTTGCTGTCTTTAGCAGGGGAACTTGGACATTCCCAGGATGAGATGGGAAAATTTATTTTATTATAATTCTAATTAAGATCTTCTTTAAAAAATACAGTCTTCCATATGACTTTTAATTAAAAAAAAATGTTGTTTCTTTTTATAGCTTAACACAGATCTGGGTTATTTTCATCTATTCAGAGGAACAAAACAAGCTATTAGCTAAAACATTTTTCACTGATTGAGGCAACAATTGCATTCACATGAATATACAAAGAAAATTGGAAAGAAAAGATAATACTTAAGAGTAATTTTTACTACTCCAATGTAAATAAAAGTTCCTGAAAGTATTTAAGATGTACATAGCCACTTAAATATCTGAGCTTACTTAGTAAAGGGTTGTTGGGGTTTTTTTTTCAAATTTATTCTTATTGTTTGACTCATTAAAACATTAAAAGTCACAGTCTGTACAATCATTCAATTTTCTGTTGCTTGGGGTCTTTCCCACCGCAAATGGAAAGTACATAAGAAGACAACTGTAAGTAAGTTATAAAATCCGCAAGCATCAGGATAGCTGCAAAACGTAACGTTTCAAGCATTTCAAATTTAATGTTTCCGCCTGTTTCAGATAGAGCTTCCACAATTAACAGCACTGTATTTAGTGCTATCTCAAAATACTTTAAAAAACCTTCAGCAGAACATACAGATCAAAAGTGCTATTACACAAAGTCTCCTGTGTCTTAAGACAATGCCACTCACTAGAATTGCAAAAACAACGGAGAAAAAAATTGCCCAAACGAAAAGATACCTTACAAGAGAACACACATTCTCAAAGAGGCACAGCTCTGCTAAGAAATTCAATACTATGTAAAAAGCAATTCACATTTTATTTTAAATTGCAATAAACTGTACAAAAATGTTTCGTTCTTGCCAAAAATAACAGCAATATTTTCAATCTTACTTCTAGACAAACAACAAACTCTTATTTTAATCTTTCCTGGGTGACTTTACAAATAAACAGACAATAAGATGCATGGGTTTGTGTCAGAGTCAGGATATAACGAACAGATCTACATGTTTCTGGAATAAATTTTAAGTTTTTTGTGTCTTTTAGGCATTTTCAATACTCTTGGATGCCTGTTAAAAGCCTAAAAAAAAAGTTTTGTGTCTCACACACAGGAATGTAAACAGTCATCGAGAGATTAAAGAGGTTGACTCTTCCACCGAAACCGTAAACGTACCTCTGTACCACTGACATTCACTTAACACCGAGAACAGTCCACAGCACCGGGACCGTGCATAGCTGAATCCACTCTCCAAAATGCCAATTAAATATACATCAAAGACTTTATTTTTTAAAAGTTTTCAAAAATAATAAAATCCTAAGTAACAGAATTGAAATGGATTATACTCTTTTTAACATTGAGGATTTTTTTTTCTTATCCTAATTCATGAGCAAATATGTAACAGACCCCCAGATCTACAATCACAATTTACTTTTTCCAAGATGCAATAAAATAAACGAGCACCTAGTTAAGTCAATCAGATGTAGAAAGCACCTCTGCCAAGAGCATGGGCTTGTTTTCAGGCTTGGTTTTGTTCGCGTAACACATTTAATGCAGACTAACAAAACATAATTTGGGTCATTGACCAAAGCTGCTTCAGTCCGAGACCTAAAATGGAAATACAATTGCAGTGATTTTTTTTTATATTTCACAGTTATTTTCCTCAGCGTTGAAACTTAACTGTTTCAACAGATTGCTTAGAGCTTAAAATATTAAGCATCTTCCGATACTTCAGAATTGTTTGAGGGAATAAAGTCTTCTTGAAATTCCACTTTATCAGGATAGAGTTTAATGTAGGTGTCCACCATTAAATCTAAGTCATGTTTTATATCAAAGTTTATGTTCAGCAAAGCTAGGTTACTCGACCTTTGCTCTGTCAAGGTGTTTTTCAGGTATGCCTTTAGGCGCTTTCGTCCTATTTCATATTTTTCATTCTCCACCTTCATCACTGGAAGTATACACAAGACTTTAAGCAATGCATAAACATTAGGGAAAAATTTAATGTCAGGCAAGTGAAGTGCTTCATAAATAGTAGCTGGAAGTTCAATATCTTTTCCTCTGTGCTTCCATTTGATTCTCCAACAATGAAGCTCAGCAGAAAGCGTGTCTGGGTTAGGCAAGTCATTTTTGTACATGTCAGCGTGATGCTCCTCGGAAGTATTGAATTTGAGCTGTCCCATGACTGAGGGAACTAATGATAAACACTTAAGAGCTTTTAAATGTCGTTCTGAGAAGATATCTTTTAATTCTTGAATAATATGCTCCACTGTGGGAACACTAAGGATGTCCTTGTAGTAGTTTTCTGACGTTACCTTGAAGTCCAAGTTCCCCTGTTGTGCCCTGCGAAATTTTCCAGGGAGTTTAATTTGTACATCCAGTTTTGTAGCCAAATTTGTTGCTTCCTCAAACCAAAACTCATGGTAAACTTCAATATTCTCCATGACTTCATTCAGAGAATGCAAGACCGCTGTTAAGCTGCTAGCTGCGAAGAACACATCGGACGTTTGCCCTTGGAGATTTTTTCCAAATGCTCTCGTAAAAGACAGAACGTTTTTCAGAATGACAATAGTGACAATGAAGTCAAAATCTGTTAATGCACTTGAGAGTACAAATGCTCGACCAGCAATAAAGTTGTTCCACCTGACGGATGAGTCACTGCTCACTGCATCCAAGCACAGTACCAACGCTTGCATGAGGTCCACTAAAACCTCAAAAGTATCGTGCCTGCCTGTCCACTGAGAACGGCAAATTTCCTTCAGCTCGTTCCCCTTCTCCTCATTGTTCTGAAAAAGAACGGAAATTGTGTTGTCCAGTTCTACTAGTAATTGCGGAGACTGATTAAAAAGACAACAAACTTCTTCGATTGTTCCTAGCGCAATGGAAACGCCAACAACAGGAACGGATTTTGCCAGCCACGTGTTTAAGGCACACGAGGAACACAGCGTATACACAGCTTGTGGATATTTTTCCAAGAGTCTTGTAGCCACAACTTTCATTTTTGAAGCAAACCCGCTGGAGACGATGTAGGCTTGACCTCTACAGTACTCCATGTTCAGACCCCACTTTTCAGTAATAGTCGTGTGGAACTTAACAGCTAAAATTTCAGGATCAGCCTCATACGGTAAAAATCCTATGAATTCTTCTCTCAGATTATGAGAGTCATCAACAAATCTCACCAACACTGGCAAATGTTCCTCTCCTGCTATGTCTACTACTTCATCGGTGACAATAGAAAAGAAGTGCGAGTGTCTTACTTCCCTCAGTGTCTCTTCTCTGACACAGTTTTCACAGATCTCAAGCATTTGTTTCTGCTGAGTTTTCGAACAATACTCAAGATTGACTGCAGTCATCTCAAATCGTTTCCGCAGAACTTCATCTCCAGCGTTTATTCTATATTCCAGTAGAGCCTGAAAGTTATCTGAAGCAAAAATACCTTCTGGAAGCTCGTCCATATTATGGCCATCCAAAGGAATATTTTGTTTACCCATTAGGATCAAAATTTCAAACAAAGATTTAAGGTAATCTTTGTTTTCTCTTTCTTCCAGTGTTAAGGGGACAGTTTCTTCCTCTTGTTCTTCTCCTCCTTCCTCCGAGACAATATTTTGTTCATTGCTTTCATTCAATTCTTGAGTTGCCTGTTCCCGTTCAAAAGCTTCCTCAACTACAAAATGTAAAATACTGTGTCAAGATAACATGAATAAAACATAAAATTTCCTTTCCTTTGCTACCCCACTATCTTTAAGTTACTGGAGTCCAGAATAGAACGTTTCCCATTTAAAAGTGAACTAGTATTTCAAAAAGAGTTTAGACTGGCTCTTTGAATCAAGCAGGAACTCAATTATCCTCCAGATTATATATAAACTTAAAGTTACATGTCCTGCATTACATGTCAGCCTTAGTAACGAAAGTTTTTATGAATACAATTATTTTTCCCACTTACTCTTTTGTTGCTTCAGTGTTCTTATTTCATCTTCACTCTAAAAAAAAACAACTTATATTGATGATAGTTGTCTAGCACGATTTTAAAATTTTAAAACACACCAAAATCAGACAGCAGTATTGTACACAAGACCATTTCAAGAGTGTTAATATTTACCAGAAATGCTAGAAGGTCCAAGAGAAGGAGGTTTTATATATTAGTAGTTTATTCAATATGCATTTTATAATTATTAGTAAATAGATTCCATTGAGGAACTCTGTTTCAATATGAACATGCACTGTCAGTAGACAGAACTGTAACTCTATTTTCAGTCAATAAAAAGACTCAAACGCACAAAGAATCTTTTAGAAATTGTCTACAATTTTCCAACATATAAGCAGAGTTTAGGAGTTGAATTCCTCTTAGCTGTCCTAGTTTTCACATGAACTTATTTGCCTTTATTGTTTTAATATTTAAAAAAAACCCTTACATTAAAAACTTACCAGCTCTTTTATCCTTTTCCTATGTCTGCTGTGGGGATTGTTCAAGTGACTTGTAAGATCAAATATAGTTGGCACAGCATTATCCCGTAAAACCGTTCTGTAAGGGCTCTGTAAGAAGACAGACATCTAGATTAGGGATATCTTTGGGAAGTTCTCACTGTGTGTGCACAAAAAGCTCCCAGAATTTCAGATGCCATGCTCCCCCCACCCCTCCACTTTTCTTGTTTCTTCCTTTTTTTGAAGTGTTTCCACTTTTTGATGTTTCAAAGAAAAGAGAAAGCTATGATACCCCAAAATGTGAACTGCATAGCAAGATAACATTAAAAATGAGAAGAGATATTAAAAAAAAAAAAAAACAACCAAACCAACCCACCACCCCAACCCAAACCACAAACACTTTCTTCCTTGGTATCTTCACATCAAAAACTCCAGATGCAATAATTAATACTACAATATTATGGGTTTTTTTCTGGATAAAAATTTGGTTTATATCACTCATTTCACAATTCTAGAGACAATCACAACCATTTTCACAATGAAAATGTTCAATTGCTTCTTTATGCAGACTTATGAATTACACAAAACACTATCGTGAAAATTACGTTGAAGGAAAATGTATCTGCCAAAGGAGCAGGAAGAAGAAAAGATTTCTAGATGGTCATCTAAGTGTTCCTAGTTGTTCAAGAAAAATATTAAGAAAAATTTTACATTTGGATATATTGTAAACTCGCATCATCTAAACTGGCTAATTTCCAGTAAATACAGAATTTTAACTGATCATGCTTATACCTGTCATACATATATACATTTATACCTGAAATACATTTTAAACAAACTGAGTTTCATAAAGCTTCATTTCAGATTCAGAATTACTTCCAACAATCATTTGTTCGTTTATTTCTGGGGTGCTGGCTAATCAGAGACCCAATCATGTGTAACACCACCAGGAGCACAAAGTCTGACCTGTATATTTTAATCATTTTTTATAACTGAAGGATGGATTTTGCCTGTGTATCAATGTAAAATTCAGTCAGGAAATTAAACCTTGATACAAAGCCCCAAACCCACCATGTCCTACTGTTACACAAGCTGTTAAAATCAGCTTTATCGTGTTAACAAAAAGAATTGAAAGTTATTATTTCATTAATAGGAAACAGTACCATGATTCTAGCTGGATAAAATATTACAGGAACCAAAAGCTTGACAGATGCAGAGAATGTTTAAATCTCTTGGCCACAGCAGAGTGTAATTTAAACTGAATCACACCCTGTATGCATTTCAATAACAGTACATTAATGATTTTAAATAATTAGAGGTATGCAAACTTACATCCTTACACCTAATAAATTTATATAATGTTGTAACCTCTAGTGAAAATAAATAAATTAGCATTGCTTTGCATGAAGAAAGAACTGCAGTGAAGACTGGGACTCCACACACTAAACCAGCAGAAACAGCACTGCTTTTCTCCTCCCCAACTGCTCATTTCCACCTCATCCTTTGTGCCAACATCTACAAGTCTGCGCAGTGCCATGGACCACGATAATGATCTTAATTAAGACTAACAGATTAATTTTCCCAGGGACCGCTTACCCAGCGGATCAAAGATTAAAATGCAGCATTCTGATGAAAAATTTTAACCACATTTTGCAATACACAATAAACAAATGCTTGGTTTTACTTACACTTCTACATATCATGGAAGTCTCAAAATGTTTAGCGCACAATCTGTAATGCTTGTTGAGTTGATCTGGAGTTTTATCTTCTAAATCGGCCCTTCGACAGTTCTCTACCCATCTCTGACATCTGCATGCAAGCAAAACAATTAGCTAGTTTTAAGATAAAACCAAATCACTTACAATTTCAAACCACACTCAACATCAGAGTGCAGTGAGCCCTACCCTTTAAGCAAGACTAAGGAAAGTTCTGTAACCTTCCGATGTAACCATCAGGATAATTTAAAATGTTTTTCTCCTCTTTTTCTCACCACTTATCGCTGCCCCAGAAGATTAAGGAATTTTTCCCTTAATTTATATATTCTTGTTTAACCCCACCTCAGCAAATTAATGAATCTTTTCCCATGGTTTCTACATTCTTGACTCTGTCTCACATACACAGCAAAGTGTAATGCTGTTGCTCATGAAACTTGACCATTTAATTCTTAAGAATTTAATCTTAAAAAGATGTAAAAGACGTGCTCATAGACTGAAGCCATAAAGCTTCTGAAGGCAGCTATTAAAATAGTTGTCTTCTCTGCCTCCCTCCAAAATACAGCATTTTTCATATTTATTGTGGTCATTGGGGAGTTTAAAGTAAATTTTTGAAAAGTGAGATTAAAAAAAAAAAGAAATCGTTCTACAGACAGTGCTCACACGCCTGAAGTTTTTGTTAGATGCATATTTTTACAACATTTGCTTCTGCTTTGGATTAGTTCTTACATACAACGAAAACATAAAGAAATATTTCCCCTCCTAATAGAGCTCCTTTTACATACGCAAGATACTGTTTCCTCTGGCAAGTAAACCACTTGCAGTAACTGATGCAAATGCATTAGTCAGCTTATACTTTCCCCAACGGCGTCTATGCAATCACTTTCTTGCTATGGATTTTTGAGCAACTGATCCTGCACAGCTACTCCAGTAAAACTCATCTGCTATTTTATTTGTGCAGGAAAAATATATATATAAATTAGCAAGTCTCCAGCAGCTATTGATATCTCTGTATTGAAGTTTTGGGTTTTTTTTTTAAAAAAAGGTAATTTCCTTCCTGCAAAAATATTCCTCTGAAGCAGCACGTGGTGGGTTGATGCTGGCTGGATGCCAGGTGCCCACCAAAGCCACTCTGTCACTCCCCTCCTCAGCTGGACAGGAGAGAGAAAATACATCNAGTCCCCTGGGAACCACTCCAGCATGGGTCCCCTGTGGGGTCACAAGTCCTGCCAGCAAACCTGCTCCAGCCTGAGCTCTTCTCTCCATGAGGCCAAAGGTCCTGCCAGGAGCATCCTCCAGCGCAGGCTTTCCACAGGGTCACAGCCTCCTTCAGGCATCCCCCTGCTCCAGCATGGGGTCCTCCCTGGGCCGCGGGTGGAGACCTGCTCCACTGTCACCCTCCGTGGCCATGGGGGCACAGCTGCCTCACCAAGGTCTGCACCACGGGCTGCAGGGGAATCTCTGCTCCGGTGCCTGGAGCACCTCCTCCTTCATTGCCCTGGTGAACAACTTGGTGTCTGCAGAGCTGTTTCTCTCACATCTCACTCCTCTCCACTGCTGTATTTTCCCCCCTCTTAAACATGTTGTCCCAGAGACATTACCACCATGACTGATGGGCTCAGCCTTGGCCAGTGACAGGTCTCCTCACACCCCGACAGATCCTCAGAGCCAGGCACTCTTCTCCACACCCCTCACAGCCAGGCACCTTCTCACTCCCTCCCACCCCCCTGGCAGGCAGGCAGCCCCTCACACACTCAGCATGCACCCATCCCAACCAGGCAGCCCCTCAGCCCAACTCCCCTCACAGCCAGGCACGCCCTCAGAGCCTCCCCGTCCCCTTACAGCCCTCCACCTCCCCTCACAGCCAGGCAGCCCCTCAGACCCCCCAACAA